>MWSO01000080.1:0-156643 GCA_002116355.1 Dothistroma pini CBS 116487
CTATATTATACTTATATAAGAAGTAGTAATAGAGAGATACGACTTATAGCTACTAAAGAGTATAGGCGTATTAAGAAGAGAGTCTAATCTTTTATACTTAAGGTCTATAAGAAAGTAATAGTAAGCTATAAAAAGAAAAGTACGCGTAGATATACTACTACTATACTAGCCTATAAAATTAAGTTTAAGGATGGTCTATAGATTACGAATATCATAAGGTTGTAAAGTAGTAGTTACACCTTAATCTAATACTAAGGAATGACAGAGATTCGCGCCCGCGGAGGTACAAGGAATGTTGACTTCATGTCGTCTTGATTGGCAGGCTGCAGCACTTCACTTTTTGAAGATGAGGTTGCGAACACCATTGAAGTACATGTCGGTAACATGACGACCCAAGCGGGACCGTACCGCGTATGCAGCAAAGCGTCACCAATTTCTGAGCAGCAGGTGTTAGCTTAGCTGCATCCTTCGGGGCTGAATCCTGCTGGGAACGTGTCGACAACGTTGCCGCCACTTTTTTGTTTTCTTGTTGAGCCTCATCCATTGGCTTTACATACTTTGGGCAGGCAGCGTGAGGTCTGACAACGTCATATCTACCGAAGCTGCTGTGTCTGTGAAGAGGCCTGGTTCGGTGAAGTATTCCTCGACATGCCGACCAAAAGCACGGGCTGCGCTACATGCAGGAAACGAAAAATCCGCTGTGATGAGGCGAGGCCAGGGTGTGAGAGGTGTAAGGTTCATGGGGTTGTTTGTGGAGGGTATCGATTGCCGGCGGCGGGAAAGGTGATTTTCGTTGAGGAGGGAATTGGGACTGTGAGAAAGGGTGGGAAGAAGGAGAGGGTGACGGTGAGGGAGAGTGTGAAGGAGAAGAGGGCTCAGAGTGGTGGAGGACATGAGATGGCGTGTGACTTCAATGATGGAGCACAGATATTGGGTTTCGATGCATTTGGCATGGATTTTGCAACGAGTATGGAAGGAGCAGGATTTGAATTCGATCTCAATACCGCAATCGTAAACGCCATGCCAACTTATACCGTATCTCCCAAACCCCATCCCGACGACGACGGCCTAAATGAATTCTGGTTCAAAGACCGTAACGGCTCTCCCATGGACATCACCCGCGCTATGGTACTCCACACCGCTCCCGCCATAATACATAGCCCAGCGCTGGAGAAGCAGATGATTTACTCGACCTTCATGGACACGTACCTCCCGCAACGGATCGGCGAGCAAGATGCACATTTCTCCTTCCTGCAGCAACTCATCCAAACCCCGAACCTCCGGCCTGAAGTCAGCGCTGGCCTCGATGCCATGTCGTTGGTGCAGGTGGGGAGTATTCTAAAAGATCAGAATCTCCTTAAGCAAGCTGTGAAATTTTACCACAAAGCGATTTCGGGGTTATTGAAGACCTTCCAATCGAAGAATACGGATTTTGCGACTGACGACTACGTCCTCGCAACAGTGACGGTTCTGGCAAATTGCGAGTTCTTCGATGAGATCTCGCAGGTGGGCGATGGATGGACGAAGCATATCGAAGGGCAGCAGCAGTTGCTTGCGGCAAGGGGCCCAGCGAGTATACAGAGTAATTTGTCGCTGCTGCTGTATTCGAATATGAGGCATGGTGCGCTCAGTCATGCGTTGCTTCTGAGGAAGGGGTGTTTTATGGGGACAGCGGAGTGGAGGAGTGTGGCGTGGAGAGCGCCGTATGTGGACGCTGCGACGATTCTTTACGATTCGGCTTTGCAGGTTCCTGCAATCCTGGAGCGATACGATCAGTTGACAGCGGACGACGAAGTAGAGAAGATTGATGCCATCCTCGAAGTTGCAGCGAAGCTGGAGGGGGAGATGAGGGTCTGGTTTACCGACTATCAAATCCGGTCAAGGTGGAATGAGCATAAGCTGTTTGACCTTGCTCCCTTAGACGTCTTCGAGACTTTCGTGAGTCTTTGTCCGGATCGTACCCTGGATGAGGCTTACGTTTTTCCAACTTTCATGGTATCCTATCTCATCTGTGTGTACTGGGACGTCATGCACTTCCTGCGGACAACGATGCAGAAGCTACACATGGCCAAGCACAAGAGCAATACAACCTGGTATCCAGCAGCGGAGGATGAAGTCCAAGAAGCCGAGCTGCGCGGGTATGTTATGAATCTCTGCAGGTGTTTTCCGTACTTCTGCGAGCCAGCATCCTCGTCGACAGGCCAGATTGGAATGTTTCTGCCGCTGCGCACGGCCGCCTTCTATTTCATGGAGCATGGCGACTGGAAGATGCTCAAGTGGTGTGGTGCTGTCAAAGACAACGTCTTCGTCAAAGGCTTGCGACCTCCCAGCGTGCGCAAAGCACGGGATCCGTCTAATGGAGAGGGGCCATTGACGGCAGCCATCAAAGCTGTAGAGGATATGCCTGGAACGACCTGAGATCTCAATCGCCGTCCGGGTTCAGGAGGAGCTCCTCCCCGCAGTTAAGCTCTTCGGTATAACGGAGCTCCTCGTCCAGCTCTGCAACATCTGGGTCGATCTTCTCCCCAAGGTCTGCTGAACTGAGGAATACTCGTCCCTCAAGCTTGTCTGGGAGATAATCCTGGACGATGCGGCCGTCTTTGAAATCAGGATTGTACTTGTACTCCTTGCCGTAGCCTAGCTCCTTCATGAGCTTGGTGGGAGCGTTGCGAAGGTGGACTGGGACTGGCAGACCTGCCACGCCTGGCTCATTCAGTGCAGCATAGGCGGCATTGAGGCCACGATATGCTCTCACAGACTTGGGAGCCTGGCACAAGGCGACGGTGCAGTGAGCAAGGTTTATCCGGCATTCAGGCATGCCGATCTTCTCAGCTGCAATATACGTGGCTGTGGCAAGGGACAATAAGCTGTTGTCTGCGATCCCGACATCCTCGCTGGCAATGACCACCATCCGTCTCGCGACATACAGTGGATCCTCGCCAGATTGCAGCATTCGTGCCAGGTAGTATAGTGCGGCATCAGCATTACTACCGCGGACAGACTTGTGGAATGCCGAGATGGTGTCGTAGTGCTGGTCACCAGCTCGATCGTACACCAAAGTCTGCGTCAAGCTCTTCTTGATGTCGTCAGTGGTGATGCCTGGCTTCTTGGAAAGATCGATCGCCAGCTCCAGAAGATTGAGACCAGTCCTCGCATCGCCGTCGGCAAAGGCTGCAAGGTAATGCACGAGCGAGTAGTCATGATCATGGAGCAGCGAGAGACTCGTCTCCTCCGTCGGCAGAGGGTCATCATTGCCTTCAGCTCGCTCCTCAGATGACGGACTAGGTGAAGGAGTAGGTAAGCTTGGCACTTCCTGTGATAACGCCCGCCTCAATATCGCAAATACATGCTCATCACTGAGCTTTGCCAAGGTGAACGTCCTGCATCTGCTCAGTAGTGCATTGACAACCTTGAATGAAGGATTTTCAGTGGTAGCTCCAATCAACGTGACCTGACCAGCCTCTACTGGGCCAAGAAAGACATCCTGCTGACTCTTACTGAAACGATGTATCTCGTCACAGAATATGATCGTCTTCCTGCCCGTTAGGCCCAGCTCGTTCTTCGCCTCTGCAAACAGTTTCTTGCATTCTGCCACTCCACTTGACGTGCTGTTGATCTCCACGAACCGCGTCCCAGCAGTCTGTGCTATGAGTCGAGCGATCGTCGTCTTGCCGGTTCCTGGTCCTCCCCAAAGTATCATTGACGGCACGCGGTCTGTCACGATCAAGTTCCGGAGTACGCCGTTAGGCCCAACAAGCTCCTGTCCAGCTACTTCGTCCAAGCTCTGAGGCCGCATACGCTCTGCTAGTGGCTGATGCGCATTCCTCGGCTTCTTGGCAGGAGGCGCTGCTGGTTGTGCCTTCTCTTGTTTCCCATCGGCCTGTTCATCTTCTTCCCGTGATCGTTTCGCTGGTGCTGTGCTCGGGAATGCGATGAGTGTGGACTTGGCGGGTGCTGTCTGTGTGCTTGAACTCGGGGAGGACGCATCTTCCACTCTCAGACCCAGACTCTTCTTCGCTGCCGGCGTGAAGAAGCCGGCGAGCTTGGGAGTCTTTGCGGTTGGTGCATTGGCCTGCGCGGGGGGCGGGCTGGGTTCGGCGAGAAGGGCCTTGCAGTCGGAGTCGATGTGCCTGTTGATGTTGGCCTCTCTCACGGGCTTCTCGCAGATCGGACACGCGACCATTTGTGCAGCACGAGGCAGACCATCTGCTTGATGTTCTCATCGGTGGTACTACTTACCGCGTCGTATCCGACGCGATCGGCATCGTAAAATGATAGTACCCTGCTAGCGGCGAAGTCTATCTTTACAATGCACTCCACTTCCTCAGTTGTAACTTCCTTCCTCCACGCTCGAACATACTTGCGAATGGTTCTCTACCTGCACCTATCAAGAGAGTGATATCGCAGCGGTGCAGCCTCGACATATTGCTACCGAATGGTACATCATGGCGCCTCCAGAACCCTAAGGTATCGCTGCTGTGGCGCCCGCCAGCCTTCTCACTACACGGAACTACGTTCTCGCACCAATTAGGGCTGTCAAAAATGATGAAAATCACGGACCTTCTTGATGTCCCATTTCCCACACGGGCGAGCGGTATGTGGTCCAAGGTCTGGAATTGATATGCCGGCATTGTTGATTAGGAGATTGATGTGGCCATCGACTTGATCAATGCAGTCGACTGTGCGTTGGAGTTCTTCTGGAGACGTCACACTGCACTGGAGAGGGACGACGTTACCCTCGATCTCCTTGACTACTTTCGCAATCACTTCTTGCCGCCTGCCAAGAATGTAGACCTTGACTCCATTCGCTACGAGCGACCTTGCTTGCATGTTGCCGATGACAGTCCCTCCACCGGAGACTACTGCGATGCAGTCGCTGATGTCGAACATTTCGGCTGCGATGGGTCTCGGGAGGGCCATGATGGTCGAGATAGAGTCCTCGTTGGAGCATGTTGAATGTCCGATGCTGCGAAAAGTACTGCCATGAAGGCGGACAGTTCACCGTGTACACGTCGACAGACATACCTCGAAGTGCGGATATACTCAGAACTTGTCAGACCACTTCCCGCGTACCGCAGTCTTGATTTCTCTTTCTGCAGTGTACTCATCTGAAAGCTCAGGTTTTGGGTCAGAGGTGAAGTCGCATGATATCCCGGTTCTGGTCCGAAGATCTGGCGCTGAGGCTACGCAAGGAATTTCTCGGGCGAGATGACTGGACAGGACGCCACCACAGCTCGGCCGATTGTTGGGACCGCACCCAACCCCACCACAGCTCACGGGCTCACAGCGTGGCATCTATAATCGCCAGCGTAAATAATAGGTACCGCGACACAAGGAGTGACAAGACGATCAAGGACCCCTTCGCCGCCTCAAACGAGATCATGCCAGACTCCCAGCCCACCACAATCGGTGATCGTGGGAGTGATAGGATCGATGCTGGCCGGTGTGGTTTCAGGCGATCAAGCCCGCAAGCATTACCAGATCTGGAGTGATGATGTTGCCGATGGTAATCCCTTCTGCAGTTGCCGGACTGCTGTCACGGATTGCAATCTCCAAGATCATTGGGTACTACGTTCCGTTCATGCTAACATGTTCTGCTTTGATGGCAATCGGTGCAGGTCTGCTCACTACTTTTCATCCATGGACAGGACAGGCAGCGCGGGTCGGCTATTGATTCATATGGGGCTTCGGTGCAGGTCTTGGTGAGTATCCGGAGTAGCTGTGACAAGAAGCTGCTAACGCTGGCAGGTACTGGAACGGGTGGTCTTGGTGGGCAAACAATCCTTCCGAGGATGCAAGCGCCTCAAGGCATTGCGCTCAATTTGATCGCTCAGTCTTTGGCAGGCTCCGTTCATCGGCCAGACCATCTTCATGAATGGACTGCACAACAGACTGGCTGGGATTCCTGGCATAGATGTCGACTCCATTAATGCCACAGGCGCATCTGTGCGGAACCAGGTCAGTGCGTATTCATGTTCGGGTCGTTCATGGTCGTAGATGACCCACTTGGCGGTCGATACAATGGGTTTTCTGACCTGTCGCTGGGTCGGTGTGGACGCACTTGATGCCCATGGGGCTCTTAAAGTGCTTTGCATGTTCCTGCCAGGCGTGAAGACGTCGGTGGCCTGCCGCTTTGATATTCTAGGGTGTATTGGTGTCGCCGACTAGGTGGGAGTAGGGGAGATGGTCGAAGGCCGGTATGAGGAATTGCATCAGGCGAGGGATGTCCTCCTCGCGCGAAGGAAGTAGCAGTGCAAGAATGCGACATGCGCATGTGGAACTAGTACCCGGAACTCACCGGGATTGCAGAAGTCCAGAAATGCGTGGTGGCTAGAATGTCCGCGGCCGGCGGCTCCAATGATATTGGGACGAGACTTGTACCGCTGGTGATGCAGGCTGGAGTGCAGAATGGGAATATCAAGACGAGTTTGGGGGCGCGGTGCCATAGCACACGAGTGGAAAGGGAAGTCTTGGAGGGTTGATGAGGGATCGGGGTCGGGCTGGGAATATGAGGAAGAAGATTTTGGACTAGAAACTGGGCTGAACGGAAGGGGAGGCGGAGGTAGGCGATGGCCAGGGCGTGGGACGAGCGGATGAATGCCGAGGGTGGGTGCTTTAGGATTATGAATGAGGAGATCATTGTTACGAAGAGGTCGATGATATGAAAGGAGGTGGATGGATCGAAGACTTGGCATGTACTGCAGCCCTTTTCTCGGGCGCAGGACGTTGCTCAATCAAGTCCGATGAGTTACTATGATCAACTCCGGCATGCAGAATACCTCATTAAGCCCTTCCCTCGTGGATTTGGGTCGATCACCCAGTCTGCTGTCATTGCAACGAGTAGACCGAGCAGCATTGGTTGCCATTCGCGAAGTCCAGCTTGAGCTGAAATGATACCCGCAATGGCTGGAAAGATCGCACCACCTGCTTGAGCCAGGAGCAAATTGAAAGCCGCCCTTGTTAGTCTCAGCATGTCGAAATGTAAGTCTCCACACTTGCCCAGACCAGGTTGCTGTAGCTCCTGTGGAAGAGTCTTGGAGCCGACAGAAACAGCTGTCGCAAAGAAGGGTCCCAGTAAGAAGCCCAACAAGCTGAAGGCGACTGCGTCGACCACGGAGTTCGGCACTTGCCAGAAGATAATTTGGAAGACCACACTGAGCACAGCACAGACCAATACTATGCGTTTCTCACTCTGCGAGGAGTAAACGACCAGCTGCCATCCCGCCGCTGGAAGCCACTGAGATGTACTCGACTTGAGCTAGTCGATCTGCCCTGACTTCCACCAGGAATCCAACGACCGAGCCCCCGGCCGTGATGGCAGCTCCGAGGTAGAGGGGAAAGAAGATACTGATCAGCCACACGTTCTTCTGCTTCACAGTCGCTTGGAGCTCATCCAGAGCAGTTCTGCTGCTTCTGGTGTCTGCTGATGGCTCGTGCGATTGGCGGTGGACAATCTCATCGAGGCACTGAGAGGCCCCGCCATACTACCAATAGCATAGCAGCCGTGGAGTATCCCAAGCCATCGGTGAGCCGACTTCAACGTTGTCCCGAAGGTGTACTGGTGTCGGGGACACAGGCATGATGGCAACCTATCTTATGTTCGTGATGTTGTGCGAGATGGGGAGTCCACGTGAGATCAGCAGATCAAGCTTTGGCCCCGTTGGCGCTATCCCACTAGCGCGTCTGCCCTTGCGAACCACTTTCCAACACACATCTCACTGACATGCTCACCTCGACTGTCACTCGACACAGATGACCACTCCCGATCGAGAGTTCTCTGACTTCTCTCGCCCTACGCGACCATATCTCACGAACACCAGACACCAATGTTGGCATCAGCCGACCACGACAGGATCTGATCACGTTCCTCGACCACCGAGGCCTGCGACACAGCCAACGGATGATACACATGCACACACGACCTACCTCGCCGCATGAGATAAGACACCCATATACTCCATACCTCAGGACGTCATGCCCAGCGACGGCAGCTATCAGACAGCCGAGGGCAGCTCGCGCAAAAGACTTAAGATATCTCGCGATGCCGGCCGATCGGCTGGTGTGTCCAAGAGCCCGGAGACAGTAGACTTGGTCACTCCCGCCAAGCTCGAGCCATCAGCTCCCATGATCAAGACTGAAAGCGAAGTCAAGAGCCCGACCAACAACACATGCCGCCACGAGCAGTCACTGCGAAGTCTGCACGATGACTTGGATGCTATGCGCCACCTCATCACCTGCAAGATCTGCCAACGATTCCTATATGAACCTTATGCGCTCACGTGCGGGCATACCTTCTGCTACAGCTGTCTCTCGCAATGGATGGGCCAGAACAAGACCAAGACGTGTCCAGACTGCCGGACTGTGATCAGGGACGAGCCAGCACCTTCATATCTGATAAGAGAGCTGGTGCTGATCTTCGTCGGCCGAAGTGCGCTGCTGCTTGATGGCGAGACAGCGGAAGAGCACAGTCAGCTTGCCAAGGAGGAGGCGGATATCGTGGCCAGGGACAAGGCAAACACGCATGTCGAGACCGGTGGACTGTTCAAGGGCAGCTTCAAGAAGGGCACGAGACGAGCACCAGTGGAGGGCATACGAGATCACAGCGACAATGTCTACCGGTGTCCGGAGTGCACGAGTGAAGTGGAAGATGGCCGGTGCAGTGGGTGTGGGATCCGTGTGCGCACCCAGGAAGACGGCCTAGCTTGGAGCAGTGACGACGAATCAATTGACAGCGATGAGCTGGAGCTGGATCATGAGCTGGAAGCTGAGGACTACGACGATGACACGGAACTGGGTCTCGTTGACGGTCACGCTGATGTGTGGGATCCTTACCAGCAAGGTCATCCTCCATGGCATCACGATCAGGGTGAATTCCCACCAGCACCATCCTCCGACGTCGATCTTTCACAGGACGAGCACGATGAGTTTATGGATGGCTTCATTGATGACGAACCAATCCGCGATGCCTACTGGAACAGCGACGAGGAGGAAGGTGATCAGTCAGAGGCCACAGAGGTCAATAACAATGCACCACAACGCCGTCAAAGGTACGAAGAGGTCAGCGAAAGCGATGAAGAAGAGGAGGAAGACGAAGCGCCTGCGCAGCCGAGACGTCGACGTGAGCTAGCAGTGAGGGTACCCCCGCGGCTCGATTCAGAGGGGCCGTCTTCTGCAGCTGCGAGCATGGTCTCCGATCCAAGTGACTCTGATAGAGATGATTCAGAAGAGGAAGAAGACGAAGAGCCCATCAGGACCAACCAGCACAACCGTGGCAGACGCGCACCGGCTAGGTCACATCGAGTGGTCACTGTCAGAAGTGACGACGAAGACTCTGATGCCGAGACGCATGCAACAGATCTGCCCGGAGCTGGAGGGTTCTCGCCAATACAGCCAGCTCCGCAGCAGCATCAACACATTAACTATTACGACGACTCAGATGTTGAGAGTGACGGAGACGATGAAGAGACTGAACAAGAGCACGACCATGACGATTTCCAGCATCGTGACGAGTACGGGAACAATTACGACCAATACGGCGAAGACTATGGAGGGGAGGAGAGTGACGACGGGTATGATGACCAAAGTACGGCTAATGGGTGCGCTCCAAGGTGCTCGTATACCAGACCACGATCATTTGCTAATATGACAAAGGTACTAGAGCACAAGTCCCCAGTACAGGCTCATTCAACCATCGCCTTCACATCCTCGGCCCACACAGTCGCCGTCATGCCAACATTACGGCAAGTCCGCCAAGCCACGGATCATTATATCCTGACGATAGACGGGCTGTGCAAGCATTCAGCCGTCGCTACGCGTACGATCCGCGACAAGAACTTGCTCGATCCGCTGCCGCCCTCAATGAACAGTACAGACCTCCAAATTTGACATACCGCCACCCTTTCAATCTGGACAATACTCTCGCAGGCATCCGTCAGCGCACTGAGCCACTACGAGGACGGGATGGTGGCAGGGCTGCCGGACGTGACAACAACTATTCGGCCTTCAGTAGTCAGAGCAGCGCTGGAGGTGTCGACGTATCCTCACAGGGATCTGGGTCGAGTGCAAGTAGCAGGACCGTCCGCTAGAAGACTGACGGATTGATGGGCACCGCTGCGGCCGATTGAGCTGTGTGACGCTGTTAGGGTGTTAAGGAGGTCTGATGAGTGCTCGGTGCTATTGATAATGCCGCGAAATGAAAGCTTGACGTGCCTCATGCACCATGAAATCTTACGTCATATCGCTTCCACTCTCAGTGATTGGTCTTGAACTTGAAGTGAGACTCAAAGGCTCTAGCGCGCACGGACACGAGTCTTGTAATCACAACCTGTTGCATCCTTCTTACATGCATCCATGAGGTGAGAGGTTGAAGGTCATTTGGATTATGACTTTATGACCATTACACTCCCAAGTAGAACCGCTCTTAGCTACTGTAAGTCTCAACGCTGTCGATGATCTCTACACTTTGTCTCCGCTCAACGCAGAATCGGCTCTCAAACACCACACCGAAGGTACCAGTACACTATTCAGATCCCCACCTGAAGCAAAGCCACAACAGCCATACCCGCACCCAGCAGCCCACGAGCAACATGAGGCGCCTTCGTAATCACAGCACCTGCCTGACTCGTCCCAGTAGCCGCGTTCGCCGACCCATTCGTGACAGTACTCACAACGCTCCCCGCAGCATTGGTCGCCTCTGTCACGAGACTTCCTCCAACCGACGTGACTCTCGTGCCGAACTCGTCACCCGCAGAAGTCATGGTGCTGACTACGCTGCCTGCTTCATTCGTCGCGACAGTGTACACGCTGCACCCAACGGACGTGACGTTGGACCCGAATGCGCCTCCTGCTGAAGTGATCGTGCTGACCACACTGCCTGCTTCATTCGTAGCCACGGTGTAGACGGACCCGCCGATAGAGGTCACCGCGGAGCCGAATTCGCCGGCCCCGCTGATCATGGTGCTTAGAATGCTGCCGGCTCCGTTGGTCGCTACTGTGAAGACGCTGCCGCCAATTGAGGTGACGACTGAACCGACGTCGCCGCCGGCGCTGGTTCGCTTCTGCTCGAAGTGTCACCGGCTACTACTGCGACGCGCTCTTTCGCGAGCTTGATCTGAGATTTGTCAGGATGAAGCTTGTGGGGTTTGTGGACGGGTATGTATCTGGCTGCCAACTGACTCTGCGGCACTGGCGATGTCGCCGCCGACCGATGTGATGGCATTACCGATGCCCCCGAGGTTTCGGGCGAAGGCCACGGCGACTGGGAGGAGGAGGGCTTGGGAGCAACGCATTGTGATGGTTATGAGTGGCTGCTGTCGGGATGATTGGGCGTGAGGGTCCGTAGAGTCGTGAAGTGCTGTATGCCCTCGAAGGTCAATGGATCATAGCTGTGTCTTAAGCTGTGTCTATATAGAAAGAAGAGGTAACGAGGAGAGCTGAGCAGGCGACTTGAAATAGCCTGTAATCGCTGCACCCAGTGGCACGGTACCAAAGGATCACACCAGATCACGACCTACCACTCACTATATCACGTTATGCACAGCAAACAAGAGTTCTGCTGTATCTGAAAGGAGACGACGCTGCCCTGTCAGCCGGCTTTATCGTGGCCAAGCGGTATACTGTAAGCTTCGCCGCGAAGTGATGCTCCGCGGAATGGGCTGTGCTGGTGCTTGGCGGGGCCAGCAATGGCTGTTGCGAGGCAGGTACCGCGTGTGGCACCATGCTGTATCTGCCATGCGACTGTAGGGGCCAGTTGCGCGTGCGTGAATGGGCGACATGAAGTGTGCAATGCTGAAGTTGGAGGTGGTGTCGTTGCTATGTGAAAGTGGTTAGCTTAAGCAATGACCACGTCTCGGAGGCGACCATGACTGCCGAATATACCGAGCCGAGGTGAGCACGGTGAGGTGAGACAAGCTCGAGCAACAGCTTCGCGTGCTTGTTGATCGATATCAGGGCATCACGAAGAACAAGACGTGTCGACAATCACGTCTTGACCCATCCAAGCATTGACTCAAGATGTCAGATCACATCGGTGACCGTGGTAGATTGCCCACCACAACAGAAGACCCCTCCCAGAGCTTCAACTATCCCTGGGCAGCAGCACCAGACATAATCCGCTCCAACCAAAAAGACGCCTACTTCCAATCCGTCCTCCTGGCCCAACTCTCCTCCGTAATCCGCTCTCTCTATGGCACCCGCTCGGAACACAAATGGTCCAACGAAGCCTCGGTCTTCACCGAGCTCCTCTACCTGGGTCTCACCACCTTCCTCGGAAACCGCACCCTAGGCGAAGAATACACCGACATAATCCAAATCGAGGACGACACCCACCGTCTACCCTCACACTTCCGCAGGTCGGGTTACATTCTCTCCAGCGTCCTTCTCCCCTACCTCCTCAACCGCTTCTTGCCATTGTTCCGCAAACGCCTACGGTCCAAACTGGAAGTCACATTGACAAAAGCCCACCGCCGCCGCGTCTCCTCGCCCACGAGGCAAAAAGCCCCACCCACCAAGGCCGCCCAACTCCAAGAATACATCCTCAAGAATCTCGACAGCATCACCTCCCCCGCCCCCTTCTACGCCGCCAGTCTTGCAATCTTCTACTTCTCCGGAGCCTACTACCAACTCTCCAAACGCCTCTGCGGGCTACGCTACATTTTCACGCGTAAATTAACCGACGCCGACCAGAGAGCCGGCTACGAAGTTCTCGGAGTCCTCCTAATTGTGCAGATGATCGTCCAAGGCTACCTTCACCTCCAATCAACCTACAAAAATGTCCAACTCGCGCCAGGCCCGTCGACTCCAAACAGTTCCCAGCTCCTCAACGGTGCCAGCGCCGTAATCGACGAAGGAATCGAACTCGGCGTCGAGAACCATTTTAACACCCCCCTCCTCTTCGAAGCGCAATCGCAAGGTCACGATCCGGAAGTCATCAAACAGCGGGTTGCGAAAGTGACTCACACCCCGCTTCTCAAGGGACATCGCTACGATCTGAAGGACGGGGAAGTGATGCAGTGGATTGAGGGAAGTCAGGCGAGGAAATGCACGCTTTGTTTGGATTTGATGAAGGAACCCAGTGTCACGACGTGTGGACATGTGTTTTGCTGGACGTGTGTGACGGATTGGTTGAGAGAGCAGCCGATGTGTCCGTTGTGTAGACAGGGCGCTTTGGTGCAGCATGTCTTGCCTTTGAGGGGTTGACGGGAGGAGAGTGAGAGTAAGATGCGGAGGATGTTAGAGGAAATGCAATATCGTGGAAGAATCATATCATCTTCTTCATTATCTATGTGCCCCGTAGCCATAGCTACGAATTCCTCATCATGTCCATTATCCATTATGCATTATCAATTCACTTGATTCATCCATGCCAGCCATCCTATGTTCCTTATTCCTTCCGCATTCTGATTCGATGCAGCAGGAACGATCATACCGGCCTCGGCAGGCAACTTAATAACCATCCACAAGAAATCTTCCTCATCATAACACGTATGCATCATCAACATTCATCAGGACCCCACACTCCTCCCACGTGCTCTCAAGACATTCAGACCATTACTCTCGATCCTCGCCGGAGCCGTGTTCGCTCTCTTCCTCAACCCCTCAATCCTCGCCCGAATCCCCTCCATGATGGGTTGCCACCCAATCACTCCAAAGCTCGTTGTGCCGCCCGCCATCTCCTTCGTCAATAAGTCGTACGTCCCATCCAGACCCTGCATATGCGCCTGCAGCGATCTCCTCCTCTCGCGAGCGCGAGTGCGAGTGCGGCTTCGTGAGCGGCTTCGAGAGCGTTGCTGTCGGTATTTGCTGTTATTGCCACCGAACATTAGCTCGAGGTGTCTATTGATACGTGACGACGATGAAGAGATGGCCGAGATCGGGGTGCGATTCTCAGCCTGTAGATTGGTGGAGGAGGAGAAGTTCTACTTCTTCACATTCTCGATGGCATCGCTACCCAGACTGGGTCGGGACCTGGGCCGTGATGCTGCACCAGCACTGTTGCGCTTCAGGAGTCTTTCGCGATCTTTCATGGCGGGTGAAGGACCGTTGCCGAAGGCGGCAGATGGAAGTGCCGTGAGGGTATCGCCGTTGGCGTCTCTGCCCGCGCTGCTCCGAGAGATTCCGTTCTTGAGGTCGTTCTTGAACTCGAGGTACATTTTTGCGCCGTCTGACAGCGGAAACGGCGAAGATGCAGGTTCTGGGACGTCTGCGCCATTCTGGAGGAGCAGTTCCGCCACTGGAAAAGGCTTCCGTGGCATGGGACTGGATGGCCGTGGCGGGGTTGTTGCGGAAAGCTGGCCAGATGGAACACGAATGCTCGATGCTGACAGTCCTGGAGAGTGCCCAAAGCTTCCAGGCGAAGCAGGATCTGCAGCGACCAGCGCTAGGAATACGGCATGTGTCGATCGTGACCTGTCGTGCACATTGGGATTTGCTCGCTGCGCCAATGCCTGGACCACATTCTGGATGTCATTCTTCTTAATGCTGGTGAGCAGGAAGTCGTCGGGTGACAGCGTGCTAGTCTGACTTTGCACGTAAGTACGTTCACTGTACTTTGCCGTGATGAAGTGCAGCCTCTGCTCTCGCGTCGAATGCGGCGAAGGCTTCAGGAAGCGATCGAGTTTGGCTTCCCAGACCATGTTGCTAACACGGTTGCCGATCAACAGCAACACTTCGATGATATCGGGCGTGAAAGCAGAAGTGTCCAGCGTCAGTGATCTGACCTTCGAGATGTGAGTTCCAAGCGACCTATGGATACCGCCACACTCGATGCACAGTAGTACACCAAAGTTGATGGAGCACCAATCAACCTTGTTCTCCGAGCCACAGTCGGCGCAGATCTTGTTGCCCTCGTCGGCATTGCGAATGCGTTGCAGCAGGGCGTTCGATTCGACGTCGTTGCTCTCGATCCGCTTATAAGCAGGCTTGTCGCCAGTACTACTGTACCGGCTCACTGCCTTAGCGGCCTCGCCCCTATTAGGGTTCGAGGTCTGGCGGTGGCCTGAGAACGACATGCTCTTGCCAGTCAAAACGGCAGCAATGTCTTTACGATGCGAGCCGCCTTGTGGCGGTGTCGGGCTGGGCATTTGTTGATCCTTAGTCTCAAACGCGCCCGCGAGTGCATTGTTGATTGCCGAAATCCACGAGCGCATATCTTCTTCAGAAGGCGCTTGGTAGATCCTCTTCATCTGTGGAGTGATCACATCAAAGCAGAATCTTCGCTCAGAGTCTCGTGCTTCTCGAACTGATGCCACTCGAAGATCGATTGGTTCCATGTGAAGATCCAGCTTGTCTTTCCAGTTGACATACTCGGAGAGCTTGCCCTGGTCAAGGACAATCCAGAATTTGTGCCATCCTGGCTTCGTGATACCTTTCGGATCAACGTGACTGCTGGGTCGACTGAGCGCCCAGAGCAGACCTTCTTTGCGGTTTGCACCACCGGCCAAGTTAGCAGCACTGTTGTCCTGCAGGTCTCGAATACCCTTGAACTTGTCGTTGCCTGGGCTAGTTGACAATGCTGCAGCGTCATTCGCGGGCGTGCTGAGCATGCCGGTCGATGGAGCTTGCACTGGCGGTGCAATACTTGGTGGCGATGTCGAGTACTGCGGAGCGCCAGCGCCACTAACAGCTCGCGCGCCTGCTTCAGTCTCTGACGGTCGGAGGAGGTCCCTGACAGATGAAGGATACGCCAGTCCAGGTGGCACAACAGCACCGTCTTCGCTGACGAGTTTGGTGCTCGTCTCCAACATGCGCCGCTTCTCTTCTCGGTCTTTGCGCTGCATCTGGAAGTCCTGATCGGCATTCTTCACTTCGGCTACCAGAGCATCGAGCTGCGGCACCATCTCTTCCACTTTCTTCGCCGTGGTCAGGTAGCTCTTCGTTTGTGCCTCGGCGTACTTGGTCAGTTGCGACAGTACTTCTTGATCTCTGCGGCCGCCGTGCAAGTCGTGCATAAAGCTGGAATAGTCGAATCGCTTGAGCTCAAATGTTCTTCGCTTTGCTTGGTACTTTTCGTCGCTTGACTTCTGTTTCTTCTCCTTCATCGATTCTGTTCTCTGCCCAAGGTACTTGCCGACGTAGGCGTAGTATTCCTTGCTCTCTTCGTCAAACTCCCGCCTCTTGACGTCTGCCTGCTTGATTTCGAGGTTGTAAAGCCTACTGATTGGATCGATGATGAGTTTCTGTAGGTTGGCCGTGTTCTGCTTCTCATATTGCAAGATTTCTTTCGCGATCTTGTCGAAATAGTGTTCCAGAGCAGGCTGCACAGCGTTCGCATTCGAGCTCGACGCTTCCTTGAGAGCCTGTGTAAAGTCCGAAACAGCCTGGTTGCACGCATGCTGTTGCGTCTGGGCTGCTTCGGCTGTCTTCAGCACTCTCTTCATGCGTATCCTCATATGTCCCGTCTTCTGCTCCAGTGACTTCATTGTCGCTCGAAATAGTGGTCCATCTTCGCTCAGTGAGGGATCCTCACCCGGCTTGCATGTCGCGATGTCTACCTTGACAGGTCCTGCTATTGACTGCTGGGTCGTCGAAGGCACCAGTCCCATTCCATTTTCCGGTATTGGCTCGAACAACGGCGATTGTGGTTCCTTGTAGTCCTTGTAGCTTCCTTCTCCCTCCGAATCACTGATGTTGCTCACCCTCGACTCGATCGATTGCGTCGAAGGAACTCGCAGCCTCGGTGGGATGTTAGCCTCGAGTCTGTCGAGCCTGGGCGACTTCGATATCGAGTTGATATTCCTCTGGGTGTTCTGCACCCAAAAGCTGAAGCTCGCCAGGGTGTCCAATCTATGCGCGCGCTGATTGTACTCGGCAAAACTGCAGCTCGTTCGCCAACCACCTCCTCGATCCTCCGATGGCTTCGGCGGCCTCCATTTCCACATCCAGCTGAATTGTGCTGTCGCACTCCCGGCTGTCGCATAGTCGCCCACAAGCTGTACATTGGGATTCTTGTGCAAGTTCGGATCCGAGTGAAATTCGCGAGTCACCAAGTTATCGACTTCCCTCGGCGTGGACGCAAAGAGGTAGGTCAAGCCGGAGATGGTAGTGTCGGCGATGGTTGTTATCGCAGTCGCGCCGTTCGCGTTGGTCGTAAGGCTGGCAGGCTGGTTCTGCCGTCGAAGTGTGAAGGTAAAGTGGAAGTTCAGATCATCATTGTTCGAGAGACGAATGAGGAAGGAGGGAGAGAGACCGCTGAATATGCTCTCGGGGTCCTGCGCATTAAAGTCAGCAGCAACACCTTGTTGTGGGATTATTTTATACTGTACCCACCTGTACATATTCAACGGGTGTATCGTCAAAGGCATCCTTCTGTATAGTGTATCTCGTGGCTGGGAATGCATTGGGCGTAAGTCTCAGGACGGTGCTGCCTCGACTGTCGGTAACGTTGATGGATGAGATGGAGACTGTGATGCGATTAGCCTGGTCTTGTTATCGACAGCATGCAGTGGTCTGCAACACACATCGCGCCTGATCTGTCAGGACCAGCGGGGAGGTCTCGTCTTGCTTGCTTGCGACATTGCCCATGGCCAAAGTGGGCCTTCAAGGCTTCAGGCCCTGAGAGCGGGCTCCGGACGGTGGTGTCGCAAGGTGGTAGATGTTGGTCTTGGTGTATGCTGTGTAGTGTGTGTATCGCGATGAATGGTCGCTATCGGCGGGGCATGTACAAGAGGACGTCGAGTGGTGGGAGTGGGGGTCGTGGTGATAGAGTTATTAGACTGAACCAGCAAGTCGACCCTGCAGGCTGTATCATGCGTGCACGAATGAGAAGGTGGCTAGCGGAAGCCGTGTTCCCTGCTGCGCGCCACGCTTCGTCTTGCGGAAGGTGCGACAGACAGTGGTAACGAACGTAATAAGGTGGCCGCTCGATCGAGGTGTGTAATCGTTCTACGTGCCTGCCCGATTGTGGTACTGCACAAGGAGAAGGACACAACAGAATTACAAGTTACAAAACCTCACCTCCAGGCTTCAACGCCGCCCCACCGGATTGTGTGGTTTCTCAACGGTCGCATTTGAAACACTCGCCCTGCGTACGTACTCTCCGCCTTCCGCGTGTGGCGCATGGAGCACGCGACCTCCAGCCTCTTCCGCTGCATCTCACCTGTAGACTGTACGAATGTTGAAGTCATGGCCATCCTCCTGCCGCGATCATGAGCTACACGTTTCTGTACGACCACGAGAACGCTCAATAACTGGCGCCCCAGGAGTATTGGATGAAGCAGCATGGTCATACTGGACATGTATGCCATGAGAGAAGGTTGTCCCTCTCCATGCGCCTCACCCTGTTCGTAGCGAACGAGAAGTGGCCGGCTCCTTCATCGATATCGCCGTCACGTTGCCTCCGCCTCAGCTGAGGCAACAGCAATGTCTATCGAAATTTATCGAAATTAATACACCAAAGCTGGGTCTCTTGAAGAGAGGCGAATGTCTACACTGACGCGTACAGTGTCGAACTATGCCGCACACCACCGATCACGAGTCTCGACTCTCACGACCAGCTAGGCTTCCACTCTGGTTGGCGTGCCCGTCCCTGCCAGCAGCACTCTACGCTGTTTCACCACACACTGCTGCACTCTCGATCTTGCTTCTGGTAGCGCCGACAACATCCTTCTGGAGTTTCCGTCAAGTTCGAGCTGCTCCTGTGGACAGCATGTGGCTCTGCAACGTTGGGCTTGGGCGCTGTTGGAGCAGTCCAAGCTCTCTTCTTCCGTCCCCTTGGCTACCTTTGCTTCGGCGAGAAGGTCAAAGAATACCTCGAGGAGTTCACCAGATGCACGTGCTGCGAAGCATTTCCCGTATATGAAGCCGAGGATTGTGAGGTATTTTGAGGCGGAGTACGAAGATATGAACTCCTGACGGCCATTGCCGAGATGGCCGGCCCCGGGAAACAGGGTACGTTGCGTTGCTCATAGCAGCGAACGACTTCTAAGACTTGTCAACGTTTGAAAACTTGTCTCTCAGCAGCCCCGATGGTGGTGTCCAGATGGCAGTACGACGAAGATGAGTGTCCCCTGGACATGTCAACGTTCAGAACTGCTGAAGTGCGGTCGCTGCAACGCAATAGCTCTTTGAGTTCATACCACACAAGCTTACAACTTGTACCGCCTACTCGGCAATAACAGTCGACGTCACTTCTACCGACGATCGTTGACGCTTGCTCTTGTAATGGGAAAGTTCAAAAAACAACCTCGCAAGAAACTCCCAATAACGCAACCCATCAACCCATCAACCCAACGTTCCTCAACACCTACCACCAACACCTACCGCCATCATGTCCGAAGTCCACATCGTGGCCATCATCCACCCATCCCCAGGCAAAGTAGACCGCGTACGTCTCTCCTTCCTCCCCACGCCCAAGGTCTACGTCTTCGCATCTAATCCACCTTCCAAGCTCGTCTCCCTCCTCAAAGGCATGTGCAAAGACGTACACGAGAAAGAAGACTACACCCTCCGCTACATCGCCACCGAGCAAATTGGTCCTGAGAAGCCCACGACTCCGGATATTGTCATGTAAGTTAACCCTACGGAGTCTATACAGCTGCCACTGGGCGAGCAATGTCTCTCCAGGCGGCTGGGTTGTCTGACGAGGCGACTCGGCCGCTTTGCAACGGAGCCTTATAATATTTTCCTGGGAAAGATGTTGCTTGCCCTGCCACCGCTGCATAGCTCTGTCTTGCCGATGCTGTATATCTACTGACGTCCTAATGTTTTAGGATTGAGACGTAAGTTGACAATTCCGGCGATCGATCCTGATAGTCATCTGGGACACGGAGTGATAGAAGACGTGCTGATACGAGTGATGTGTAGATATAAAAACAAGGATTCAGCAGACCACCACACCACGGAACCCCACTTCAAGAAGTTGTTCGCCACATTCGATGAAGAAGGTCTAATGGCAAACCCACCATACCTGGCGCAGACGAAGAGTATTTCAGGTTTCGATTTGGATCGGAACTTCATTCAGTAGACTGGTATGCGAGACTCATAAAGATCGCTGAGTAGAGTCCAGAAATCTGCAGTCCTCCTAGCATACAGAACACGTAATGCCTTTTCCTGCAGTCATTCCAATCATGTCTGCTCGTATCATGCCTTCTGTTATCATGTCTTCTCATATCATGCCATCTCGTTTCATGCCTTCTGGTATCATGTCTTCTCATATCATGCCATCTCGTATCATGTCATCTCGTATCATGTCATCTCAATTCAATTGAAAGCTCCCGACAAGCGGCGCATTCAGCACACTCTGTCCAACGTAAACCTGAAATTTCCCACTTGGCGTAATCCAAGTCTGATTGCCGACATCCCAATAACTGATATCCTTTCTGCGAAGAGCGAACTGCACCTCCGTGTCCTGTCCAGGCTGTAGCATGACTTTGTCAAATCCTCGAAGAATTCTGGTATTCTCCATGCCCCTCGTCGCGGCATCAGGGACTGGGATCTCGAGGTATAGCTGGGCAACTTCTGCAGCAGTGACTGTGCCGTTGTTCTTGACTGTAGCAGTGATGCTGCCCATACTCTCGAACAATGACGAGAGCCCACCGACTCCAACGTCATTCCTCCCGGCGTTCTGGTTCGTGGTGCCCGTCGTGTAGATTCCTGCAGTACTGACGGCGTTGGCGGTCGAAGTGGCGTTGAGGTCGATGGTCAGGGATGAATATTCGAATGTTGTGTACGTCAACCCATGACCGAAGGCGAATCGGGGCACGACGTTCCGGGCGAGGAAGCTGCGGTAATCGATGTTGACGCCCTCAGTGTAGTCACATTGAGGTGAGCCTGAGTCGTCTTCGCATGGACCTTCCAGTTTGCCGTAGTCTGACGCTTTCTTTGCGACCGTGTAAGGAAGTCTGCCGGAAGGCGAGACGTCGCCGTAGAGGAGCTGCACGACTGAGCGGCCAGCGTCTTGTCCTGGTAGGTGGGCGAACATGACTGCCGTGACATTCGGGTGATCGACAAAACCATCGACCAGTCTGATGCCAGCATTGTGAATCACCACGATGGTATTGTTGCACTGTCGAGCGACGCTAGTGACGAGATTGTCCGAGTCGTCATCTGCGAGACCGGGTCGATCCCATGCCTCAGAAGCGTATGCATTGATGAACACTAGACATGCGTCGGACACAGCGACCACACTGGGCTCCAGAGACGAGAAGTCGTAAAACAGAGCAGTGTCATCATCGTATGCTCTTGCCTGAAGCGCGTCCCAAGGGCTGCTGATGTACGCCGGGGTGTTCGAGCCAGATCCGCCACCGACAATGAGAACGCCCATCGCAGTCTGAGGTGCGTTACTCAGAGGTTCATTGGCGGCCAGCTGTTGCTCTTGTGGTTGTTGAAGACCCGACATCTCGCGGTCCTGAGCCCAGTCGGCTTGACCGGGCGTATAATGTACCTGTACAGGCGCATCATATCCAAAAACGGACAGAACTTTTGGCTTCTTTAGCGGCAAAGCATTGTTGGTGTTCTTGACAAGTACATGTCCCTCGATGGCCTGCTGCACCAAAGACTGCTTCGAAGCTGGATCCTTGGCATCAATGTACTCGTGCGGCTTTAGAAGATCGGGCGGCATTCCGACACCAGTCTTTGGGAAATCCGGACCATCTTGCCCAAATTGGTACCAGGTCGCAAGTATCCGCGTAGCCATATCAACCAATCGTGTCCTGTTCAGATTGTTGTCGTTGACTGCTTTCGCGAGGAAGTCATTATCCCAGAAAGTCGTAGTTGGCATTGCCATATCTAGCCCCCCATTTGCTGATACGATGTCGCTGTGTTGTGCAGACCAATCGCTGACGACAAAGCCCTGAAAGTTCAGTTCGCCTTTGAGAAGACCATTAACTGCCTTGGAGTTCTCGCACGCATAGGTGTTGTTTATGCGGTTGTAGCCGCACATGACACATCCCGCGCCAGCATAGAGAGTGTCCTGAAAGGGCCACATATACAGCTCGTGCATCGTCCGGTCGTTTACGTTTGAGCTCGAAGCAGCGATCACACTATCATCCTCCATTATAGGATTTCGGTTGGTCTCCTGCTCGTTAGCCACAAAGTGCTTCACGCTGGCAATCACATTCTCTTGCAGACCACGAACAGATTGCGCGCCCAGGATGCCGTCTAGATATGCATCAGCCGCAAAGCCTTCCCAATTCCGGCCACCGGTGGCAATGCGACCAATTGGGCCAACAACCGGACCCAACGCAACGTTCACACCCTTCTTCTTGAACTCCGCACCCATAAAGACAGCTCGCTGATAAGCCAGAGACGCGTTCCAAGATGCACCGATGTGGATTCCAGAGGCGTACGCGTTCACTCCATCAGTATCGCGGACGCCGTTACCGGCATCATGCAAACACAGACCAGGGAATCCGACGCTTGGGGCAGATCCGGATAGACCGACGCAACCAGTATGCTCTGTCGAATAACCGATGGTGATGTTGTTCATCTCCTCCAGCGTCATCTTCGAGACCATTGTGTGCGCTTTTTCGTACGCATCGGACCAGTTGCCGGCGCCATATCCTTCCGCTAAGACTTGTCAGCGCATGGCGAGCCAACTTATCAAAACACCACATTGCTCGCTGCCGATTGCTTCCCGTACTTACGTGAAGGATAAATGACTGGGCTCGTATACTCCCCTCTGGCACGTCCAGGTACCAAAGCCAGCAGACCCAGGAGCGGAAGTAACACGAAAGCCGTGCACATGATGCCGCAAAACACCTTGTGGCGGCGACAGAAGAGCGAGAACTTCGAGCGTCGAAAGTTCGTATGCGCCCGTGTTATGAGCGACGACTTCTCTGTCGTGACCACTCCGGCCTCTTTCTCGTCCATGAGGCGCTTCAAGTACGCGTGTATCCGGCGTCGATTTGGGCCATGCAGCAACGGTGGAGGTTGACCATTTGTTCGACTTGACTTCGACAGTAAGGGCGACGGAAGGAGGTGAGGTCCTGGGTAGATGGGACGGGAAGCAGTGCAGCTGCAAATGTGATGTGACATGTGCGAAAGGAGCGTCGGTACATGTATGCCGAGTCGTTGTTGCTGCTATTGTTAGAGTTTACGATCAGGAGATTGCCAGGTCAACCACACAAAAACAAGGATCCAAGTCCGTGCTTTCTGCAGCAGGATCAACGACTATCCATGCTGTGTCACGCTGCAGGAACGACTGTCGTGCAGACGACGCGCTACAAGAGATTCAGTGACGTCATATCAGAGTCATGTTAACTGGGCAAATAGCGGATCCCGGTTCGCTCGAAATGCCGTATCTTTATACACACTGTCGTCAATTCTGTCACAACCGTTGTGACTGGAGAGCCTGCTAACATTCTTCAGTCATGCATGAGGTGCTCGGTTTCCATGCATCCCAGTTGTATGTCCACTCAGAATACTTTGGGCTTTGAGAAGATCGGCACGTCTTCAAAATTGTGGTTCCAGTGTAGCCTTCCGTTCTCATCAACTTCCGCCGCATCATCTGTCATTGAGATGCCGACGGCTTCGTTCTGCTGGATCTCCTGCTTCGAGACTCCAAGCCTGTCTCGCGGTATCCAGAGCTTTGGTGTCTTAGATGTGAACGCGGGCGCGATATACGCCTTGGCAATGTCGGCTTCACTCAGCTGCACTGAGTCGCCATCACTAGGAGCGGGCTCGGCAAGCCATGCCTGGACTTGATCGCGCGCAGCACTGATGATCGAGTCAAAGAAGTCGCTGAGTTTGCGAGGGGCTGGGCTTGGTAGCTTGTTCAACCCCAAGCGACGGCCATGAGATGCAGCGTGCAAAGCCGCTTGGTCGTTAGGATCAACGCCATCCTCCTCCGCCAGAAGCGGCACTTCTTGTTCTTCCCACTTGTCGACTCCCAAATACAGCTCCAGTGGCTTCAGCATTCTGTCGAGGACGAAGTTGGCGACCGCCGTAATAACAAGCAGCGTAATCATAAGAGCCGTCTGCACTGCCGCACCTCTTGCACCCATCAAGCCGATCAAGCACAACTCTGCCAGATACAGACCAGTGGGCATCTGCTGCAAAGCGCGTTTATATGCCTCGCCCTTGGTGTCGGTCTTGGTCTGTCGCACGTAGAGCAGACTGTATCGGTATGTGTTGTAATATACGAAGATGCCGATGGCGGCGAAGCCAATGATCATAGGCTGGATGCAAGCATACGCGACTGCAATCACGAAGAAGTTCGTGAACTTTGGAAACCATGCTCCCCACGGCGTGCCTCGCATCTGAGCATATGTTTGGAACTTCTCGCGAGGCGTCTTGTCCCAGTAGTGCTCATAGAAGAGATACTCGAGCGTCTCAGTGTAGTCCAGGATGTTTGAGGCAGGGCTCGCCAAGCCTTGGAGGATAAAGTATGTCAAGTAGAAGTTCGACGCCGTTGGCAGATTCTCCGCCAGCAGTGTAGGCGCTTGATCCGGATGCTGCGCGATCTTCTGAACGACGGAAGCCGCTCCTGACGAGATGGTGGTGACCAAAAACACTTGGAATACCTGAAAGACGAAGTTCCACGCTTGCGTCTTGAGCTCAGCTTGTGGAATAGTCGGTTCGCCTGACAGCTTTGCGATATGGCGGAAAAGCTTTGGCACGTATGAGACGAACCAGCTGGTAAGTGCAGGCGGAATTAGACCAGTCAAAAGACTCAGCAGCCAGTCTGGCAGTCTGTTCAACCACTTGAGCCATTTGACCTCGTTCGCGAGCTTCGCAACATTGCTCCATGTACCCAGGATACCGACTGGGATCGAAAAGAAAATTGTGAACGCTATCACAAACGCTAACGCTAGTGACGACTTTGAGAGCCTCATGGCCACGGGCAACTGAACGTTCTTCCATAGGACTTCCTTTGGCTGAACAGCCAGGAAACGATCCTCAAGCGGGATCCGAGGCTGAAACGAGATTTGCTGATAAGCTATGTGAGCTGCTTGTTGGGTGGAAAATGTGACAAAGACAGCAGACTCCTTGCCCACGTTGCGACCAGGAGACGCACGGCGCGCCTCGATAGTGTCGGCGATCTCGAGGACTTTATTGCGAGCTTCGGTGATACGATCCACCTTAGATCCAAATACAGGTGGTTTTCTGGTGGTAGGTCGCTGCGATTTGGGCACTAGTGACTGCTCTTCTGCTTCGTTGACGTTGGTAGCGCTGCCGTTGATCCTCTGCTGGTTCTTACCCAGATTTTTCACGGCTTGCTGGACCATATCCATCTCCGCGGATTCAAGACCGTAAGCTGCACCATTGCGCTGCTCTATTAGCTCCTCCAGGTCGCCCATGTCCTTCACTGGCCAACTTCGTGCGGCATCCTTGCCAAAAGACTCTTTGAGGTTCTCAGGTTGTAGAGCTGCATTGGGCACATTCATGAAGAGCACAGTCTTGGCCGAAAGCCTCGAAGCGTAATCATCATTCAGGTAGCATGCCTGCCGCACGCCGATCAAATGCAGCCGCTCGCAAGCAATGACACAGAAAATGCCAAGGAGCAGGATCCACGCCACAGTGGTGTGTGCCCAAAGATGCCCCGTCTTGGAGACATTTCCAATGCTAAGCCTGTCCAGCTGATTCGCATTGCCACCCCCGGTAGCATTGACGGCAAACAAGATAGGCCATGTTAAGAGAGCTCCACCGAGGCAGATGTACATCAAAAGCTTCAGAAATCTCAGAAACAGAAAAGCATCAAGTGAGTTGTGCTGCAGGACGAAGTGATCCGGTAGCTTTCTGAAGTCCTTGAACCACCACCATTGCTCGGCTCGTGAAGTTGGCGTTCGATCCTTCTCTGGAATTGTTCCCAAGAACGTCCTCGGGGCGTAGACCTTTCGAAACTGGTTCCGGACCAGGACGAAGGCGATCGTGTATGCTATCGCGACGACCAGCGCTGGGATGAAGGCTCCGAGTACTTGTCGTCCAGACGTCGATCCTGAGGATCGGTTGCCGCCTTCCTTGAGAACATTCATGTTGCCTGAGCCCAGCCACAAAGTGAACCGCAAGCTGCTGGACCCGGACTTTCGCCGGCGCTGGTGAGACTGAAGATGTTCTACAAAGCTGATGCAAGTTTCCAACGGCTTGCTAGATGTGCTGCTGTCCGGATCGCCCCAAGTTCTGTTGGTTAGTCGATGAAAAAGAGAGGAGAAGTTGGACCTCGTTCGTCTACTGTTGCCTGTCGCGCCTCCCTGTTTGCGCGTGCACGGACTAACGTCATTGCCACGAGGGGACCAACGTGGCAAGTCGATCTACTCCCTGATTTCACGCAGCTTGTTGGAGCACAAGATATATATGTCCTCCACTTATGAACCTTCAACGTGGGAGCCCTTCGGTCTAGTACGTACGGTCTTCTGTGGCATATACGCAAGTTCTGAGGAGCCAAAATCTGTCTCATTCGACCTCGGCGTGAGCTGCGAGGAAGGACCCAGATACAGTGTGAAAACCATAGAGAAGTACAAGTTACAGGTGTACATACGGTCGGATTGGCCATTACCCAAAGACGACATAAAGAACGGCAATGCAATGCTCTCAGGCCGTCAACGCCGTTCCATGCTTTGACCGTCTCGCCATGGTATCATAAACAGCCGTTGAAACTCAATGCTCCTGGAAAAGCACAATCTCTCCTCTGGAATTTCTCCTCATCCGTAACGACTTCCACAACTCCTTGTCCTCTTCCTCTTTGTCGTCACTCCTCAGAGCGTCTCGATCTCGGTGGAAGCGCTTGAGAGCCTTGTTGATGGAGATTCCTCGCTCACTTTCGGGACCCTTGGTGACTAAAGACATGAAGTGGTCGGCTCGCGATTTGTACACGGTCATCGTGTTGGAGGCTGTTGGCTGGACGGAACCCGGTCGATCGGGATAGTCGATGGCCTTGCGACGGCTGACACGAGAGCGATCTTCTGACGAGGGGGAGTCATCACGGCGGCCTCTACGGTGACGATCGCTGACAGGGCTGCGCGAGCGCTCGCGTCTGCTTGACAGGACTTTCGATGCGGTATCATTCCAGCTCTTCACGTATGATGATTTTCGGCGCTCAATCTTGGACTCTTTCTCTACGGCGCCCTCTTTGGCATCCTTCCCGCGCTTGCTGCGCTTCGAAGGACTGATCGGAGTCGGACCGGCCTCGATTCGGTCTTCGTAGAAATCGTTGTCGGTGACGAGACGCTGCAGACCCCCGGTCAAGCCTGAGTGCAACGCTCTGCCCCCAGTCCGGGGTGCTTCTGACATTGGTTGGTCGCGCGAGATTGGTCGCTTTACGCTTGACAGGTCTAGGTCGTCCACATTGCGCTTCCTCTTTTCGCCAGTACGCTTGTCCTTCTTCTCTCTCTTGTGCTCTTTCGGTGCAGGTGTTGTATAGGGCGGAGGCATTAGGGCTTGCGAGTCTTGGGAGTCGTGGACCATGTTGGCCATGCTGTTCCAGGAGTCGTAGCGCTCGAAGCCAGGCTGTAGAGGAGCATTACCATACGAGAATCCATGCTGAAGGTACCGTGAACCGGTGCCATTGGAGTACTGCGAATATTGCGAGTATTGTGATTCCTCTAGCATCTTTCGCTCGTCTGGCGCCTGTACGGCACCTTTCGGAGTCGCGTCGTTGACGAGAAAGTCGAAGACATTGACACTTTCTGGAAGTGCCGCAGGGACTGGTGGTGGTGTTGGTGCTCGAGGTGGGACATCGACAACAGCCACTGTATTCATATCATCTCCCTCCGGCGCATCCTCCACATAAGCGCCTCTGGGCACCATTGCCTGCAACCCGTTCATTGACTTGCGCTTCTCAAACATGGCCTTCTTGTTCTGATTTTCCTTCTCTGGTCGATAGAGATGTCCTTGATACTTCTGTGCTTCGCTGATACATGATGTATGCGATCTATAATCTGTGCCGTGGAACCATGTCATGCAATCGAGACAGGTGAACGAGGCGCCGCGACATTGATTACGATGAGAGTCCAGCTTCTTCTTGGTCAAGACATCTCCACAGCCCTATGTGTACGTCAGTGCAGTTTATGTGAATAGCGCTGGAGGCCATCGTATACCTCGCAGGAGAAGGAGACCATTGCGGCACCCAGCGAGCTCCAGGGGAGCCTCGGACAATATGGCGCCTACGCGACCAGAGACTGGGAGACCCGTTGGCACGCGTCCAATGCTCACGTTGGTTGGTGAATTGGGATAGTCGAGGATGCTCGCTAAGAACTATTTCTGCCGGGGCTTCTCCTAATCTTATCGTTCCCGGTTGGCGCTAATGACGGACAGAAGTCATCGTTGTTGCCTGAGTGATGCCTGGTACCACTCGAGATCTTCGTCGCCACAATCCTTTCCGAAGGCAGCATGTCCTGAACGACATGATCAGAGCATGCATCGATCATACAGACGTCTGTATGAGGCTGTGTGCAAGATAGCGCTGCGAGGCGACACTGTTCTGTGCCTCGACCAAGATGACCACCACTTCTCTGATCAACAGTCCGAAAGGGGTGCAAACACTTCGTCGCGCGGCACGATCATGCGCGCACGCGGCCCTCGGTCTCTGCTACCCTGAACATGCACGACGCATGATCTGACACGCTGAAACAACCACTCAGAAGACTGGCATGAGGTATAGCCAGAAGCGCGTGCTTGACATGCTGTACGTCGCGGAGATCAAGTTGTCTCGGCCGTGCCTGGCAGATCGATCGCGGTGTACCTGGCAAGCAAGTACACCAGATGCGACGATTTGCAGTGCACATCGGAGATAGCATCTTGCCCTTGAATGGTAGGTATCTCACGGAGCCTCTGGACGACATATCGAGAACCTGATGAGAGATGGTCGGCGAGTCTCAACGGGACGGAGAGAGAGCGCAGATGACAGCTTCGCCCGTCACGGCTTGCAGACATGCTGCTCATCCACATCTTTTGCGTGCGGACGCTCGCATTGTGGACTTTTTCCAATTGCAACCTGACATCCCAACGACTGCTGAGGAATGCTCCAGAACGATTCCACACTTCGTCGGCTGTTTGGACCATTGTCGAGTGTCATGCTTCAGAGTCCGTCACAGGTATCGCAGCAGACGCCCATACGCCACCCGAGCCGCTTACATCTTTTATGAGTCGCAGACCCGATATCACCTCACGTATCAGACAACACATCATAAGACTACAGCTGAAGTTTTGCCTTCTATATAAGCGATTCCGCTCATCTGGCAGTTGTGGGCAAGCAGCCGACTACCTGAACGCCTTACGCTCGCGTTGCCCAAAGACATGCCGACATCAGGTCATGAATCACACGAACATCATGTCAACATCCATGCAGCATTTCTGCCCACGACTCCTTTGCGAGCGAACATGCCATCCAGCTTGCAAAATCATGCGAACCGACCCCTTAACCAAGACTCCACTATCTTTACCGGTGGTGGCGATCAAACCCATGGTAGCATATACCTCCTCGTTCATTCTACAGCGAACACCAGCCCGAAAGCAAAGTTGACCTTGGTCTTGTGAGTACTGTGTTGTGCTCGAGCTTCGGTGTCTCTGGGAGCGAAGAACACCGTTCCCTGCAGAGAGCATCGAATGCCTGATGATGAAGTCGTATTAGAAGACCCATTGACACATTCTTCGAGCGGCATATGCGATGACCACAAAGCCCACGACAGTCCATGTGATAAGCGCCACGACAACGCGCCCTCTCATTTCAAATACATTCGCCAGTTCAGCTTTAGCGACTTTGCGGCGCCTCCAGCTCAGACGAGGATGCCAGATTGTACCAGGTGCCTCGTATGGTTCAGGATTTCGCAGTCCAAATTGAGACCAGGCAGACGACTCCTGTGGTGGTAGTGCATGCTGTGACAGACGCCATTGGCGCTGTTGTCGCTCTACCACGAACAGCGACACAATGAATGATATCACGTTGAGCGGGGTGAGTACAAGCTAGAACGGCGTCAGCACTGCTGTCGAGCGACCGGATGAGGCGAGCGGTACATCTGCGAGGAGCGATTCGACATGAAGGGACCTGTTTTGGTCACAGCTGTTCGGAGATGGCTGCTCGGGAAGCTTGAGCGCATCGTCTGACAGGTCCAGGAAAGGGTCTGACTTCTTGTTCCTGCTTCGGCGGCGTCCTCCGGACGACTGTGCATATTGTGATGAGGTCGTCGTGTCTGCGGTGGTATGCTCCACTGTCGCCGCCATCCTGGAGACGACTTCCGAGTAAAGTTTGGTGGTTCGCTCTACTGCGGTGTCACAACGATTGGGAGACGCGATGACCCATAATCACATACGCATGCGCAGTGCGCATTGCACGCTCGCTATTCTTATCAATGCTGCTGCCGTCTGATGGAGCGGATGCCAGCGGGTCGGTGTTGCAGGATCCCGGCGCCGTGACGTGACGGAAGCCTCAACGGCCAAGGCATCGCACTCGGTCCGCACGTCGGATGGCCCTCCTTTGATGCACGGAGCCACAATTGGCATTCTTTCGCTTCCAAACAAGTCATGTGCGACAGAGCGAGCCGCTGCGTTGGGAACAATGATCCTAAGCACGGGACCGAGAGGGCGGTGGTGGCCGATGCCAACGAGAAAGGTCCACATCGCGCACGCCGACATCAGATCGACATTCTCCCCACACCAACAACAAGTGTTTCAGGACGCTTTGCAACACACCTTCAGTCGCCGTCTGGCTGCAAAGCAATAGGGATTTTGGCTGCTTACGGAAGATGATGTGCAGCAATGCAGCGCTATGCGCGTCGAACACGTAGCCGCAGGTACCTCCGTACCACTCAGCCACCCCGATCCCGCACGCCGGCGTAGTCTTGCTTTGACATTCTCGGCACTCCTGCATGTAATTGCTTGAATGCTAACCAAGACGGGTGCGTGCAGGCTCTTAAAGAAGCACCAGCATCGCTGTGTCTGTGGCTCGGCATGCACGTTGTGAACTCGTGGGTCGCGTCCATTGGGAAGCTTCATTCGCTGTCGCATCCTGGCGCCAATGCTGGGCGACAATCCATACGACTGCACCAGGTCGCTGGTATGCGATGTACGATGGGATCGTGATCGTGCAGGATACCCCGAGCAACTCGCTCACCGCACCCTTGGGTCGCTCTCTCCAAAGTCTCGGTGCAGCTTGCAGCTTTGCAAGGGAACCGCAAATTTCCCCAACGAGCCAACCGCTACGCTAGAGCATGCGAAGCTGAGGCAGCACGCAGGTGCTTGCGCTAGGCAGTTCACTCCACAACCCTCTCACGCACTGCAGTCTTTGGCGGTCTTTGGCTCAGCTCTCGCCACAGTGTAGTGGCGATACCTACTCTCTTTGGAAGACACAAAGCTCGTGGCTGAGGCGCACGCATGCCGAAGTGTAGCTTGTGTGGGCTAGTAGGAGAACGATCGATTATTCCGAAACAATCGTTCCTGGCCTACACTGACATGGCGCGCATCAGTAGCTGCAGCTGGTCAGCGCCTTAGGCCAATAATCGTGCAGAGTACTGAGGTCTCACTAGACCGTTCACGCTGGCCGCCATCGACGAGCCACGAAATCCACGGCCGCACTCCTTATGCATGACATCCTGCAGTGGACCTCATTGTAGACGACGATGCCTCAAAGGCCTGCATTGGCACGAAACGGTCGCCACCAGGGATCTTTCAATAGTATGACTGGTACATTGTATTGGAGCCATACTCGCTTGGCCAGCTTCGATCATGATGCTGTGTTCACTTCACGAGAATCACCCCTGGCCATTGATTCAATATATCTTCGACCACTGCCTTTATACTGCCTCTGTGTCAAATAGATATGCTGATCTCAAACTCACGTCCAGCAATTGCGCCAACATACAGAACCATGGCCAACCAACGCAACGCCGAGCTATCAAGAGCATATCCGGGCGGAAGCGGCCCTACCTCGCCGGCATCTAGCCGCTCGGAGGGTGGGAGTACGTTCCTTCCTTTTACGCTCAGCCGTTGAGGTAGCATGTCCGACATGAATGAAGACTCTAATGTTCCCTCAGGCAATAAATCTGGGACGCCCGTTGAATTGATCGACTTTCGCTTTCTTAACTTCACGAATCCGAAGGATGCGAAAGACGCTTCAACAAGGAGGAGCGTTCGCAGCCATGTCACTTCAAAGCAGCATGAAAAGCAGAGGAAACGTGCAGCAGCAGAGCAAGCAATACGAGACCAGGCAGCCTCTTCGCCCGATGGATTAGCCTCTCCAACACTTCAAGTCCCAAACAGTCGCCGAACCTCATATGTGGAATCGTCAGGACCTTCCGAGACCAGCAGTCCTGAAGACGGCTCACCAGCGCCGTCCGCTTCCTCTCCACCGCCCCTCACCCGCATCAATCCTCTCGAAATCTACCCAGAAGAATGGCACCCATCCCTTCGGCCGATCATGGTGAGCAAAGGTTCTGAATGTCAAGCGGTCTTTGTACTGATTGAATACAGGACCACTACATCGAGTCCATGTCGATCGACCTTCCGGAGACGGATTCAGCATCGCGAGCATTACTGAGAGACAGATTCTTGGGCCTCGTTCTCTCAGATCCAGCACCCTTACATGCCTTGATCTTGACAGCGGCAGCACACTGGAACAAGCTACGGCCAAATCGACAACATCAGATCAATCTGCTGCAACTACGGGGCATGGCCATACAAGAGATCAATCGCGCCATGGCAGACCATGGTCCAAATGGTCGAGCTACCAGCGATGTCATGATCGCTGCTGTTGGCAAGATGGCTACATACGAACTCTTGTTTGGCGATCGCAACACATTTCACACTCATATGACCGGTCTACAACGCATGATTAGTCTACGAGGTGGCCTACCGCAACTGGGTACTGATGGACTTCTCGAGCGAATACTGCTATGGATCGATTCAAACGCTGCTGACATCACGCACAGCGCTCTTTATTTTCCGCCTGCAGCTTTCTCTTCCACGAACGGGCACCCACGACCAGACCAAAGGCTTTTCCTCATGGGATTACAATCATCTCAATAACAGTAGCACTCGATATCCCTTAAAAGCAGATCAACCCAACAACGCAGATACACGCAACATGTACGCGCAAGCATACAGCATCCGGGCGCCAGAGATAAAGTCCGTGCAACGTCACGGACACAGAAGAGGGTGCCTCGTTGAGCGAGGCCCCTTACAGACAGGAAAACAGCAATCAACCAGAACATAGCAACTATGGGCGGCAAACATGAGAGTTCCAGAATCCGCCTCCGCGGCAGTGCTGGCGCTGTCTGCATCCAGTCGTAGTCTAGTAATGTGTTGTAGATAGGACCGAGGACATCGCTCACACTCAAAAGAAAAATCATATCAATCAATGTGTCCCCATTGGTGCCTGACATTCAACCGAGTCGGCATGGTTCCAGCTACAATTTGCACTTTCGCACTTCACCGATAATGATCTTCACATAAGGCACCGTCGATCAGCCACTGCCGCTCTTGCGTAACTGCCGAGGATGCCTGAGAACCAGTCGATGCTCATATGGATACACGGGTGCCGCCGAGATTGACATGCGCAAGGGCGGCTCCTGCGAGCTGTGGATTATGAACTTTTGCCGAGTGAGATACCTTAGGGCCCGAGAAATCCGGGAGAACGGGAGAACGGACTGTGCTTGCAGGCGTCAGATCGCATTGCTTCGATGAAGACATCATTCATCAAACCATTGCTATTCTCATCGATCAGGGACGACATGTCAATATCATTGATCATGGAGATTTGACAGCCTTCTCGTCGAAGCCGAAAGATGCACGGCCTTGATGATGGGGAGATGGAAGAGATTGTTTTGAAGATTTCGATTCTCTCACGGTAGTGGGCGGAAGGTGGAGGCAGCGGAGGGCACCGAGCTTCAATTCATCCGCTGCGCCTAAAAAGTTGTCGAAATGCGGTCACGAATCAATGTACATGCGACGTGAAGATCTTTGGCTCGGATGTGGCCGTTGAATGCTGCGCTGACTCGTGGTTGGGCGACATGTCTCGTGGGCATAAGCTAAGGCAGGACGCTGCGGACGAAGTAGCGAATGGCAGATGCTTCTCGTCGCTCTTCCCGTCTAAACGAAGTGCAGCTACCTGTCACCGGGCCGCGCCTTTCAGACTACTCCAATTTGCATGCTGGGTGGAGCTTGCTTCCGCTGCGGACGTAACTACGCCACCTTTGAGAAGATCGTCAATGGTCGTCGAAGACAGCGCGCCATCTTACCAATGCTGGTCAAATGCTGTTGGGTGACGTTAAGGTTGCCGATTGATGCACCAAGAGTTTCCCTCCGCAGTCGGTGCTAGGCTCGATATGGAATATACACTTTCTGATCGATCACGTGCTGGTCTTGGTATCTGGGGTAGTCATGTCGCTTAGGTTATGGACGGGGTTTGAGGAGGTATGTATGAGTTCTTTGCTTTGATTGATAGATGTGTCGGCGCGATCGATGAGGCTGTGGGATACGAATTCATAAGACAACGGAAAAGAGCGATGCTCTAGTGTGTTGGACTCGTATTCGGTGCAGATCATGGCTGCTAATGCCGGAAGGGAGAGGACGATGTCTCCCTGAGAGCAACGAGGCTCGACAAGAGTGCAAGCGCAGACGACGGAAATGAGCGACGATAATACTGCGTTGGACAGTCTTGATGCAGATCGTCTTCGTGGCGAGTATCTCGACTTCGACTTGTTGATCATGTCGAGTCCAGATGGCATACAAGGCTCGAACTCTGGAACAGCCTGGTCAAGCTGCATTGCTCCTGGAGCCTATGGGATAGTCTAAGTCGATTTGCAATAGATTGCCGGACTGTGCAGCATACCAGAAGGTTGCTGCCATCGTCGCGGACAAGTCTAGTCTTGCTGGCCTGGAGATGTCGGCGGCAGCGATTCAAGCAAAGAGGCGAGACTATGCGTGCGCCCTGCGGAAGTAATCTGCAGTGGTATTTGACTGTACTGCGACCAGCTACTACAAACCCATGGTCGGGAACGGCGTCGAGCGATGAGAGGCCACCGAGCATCGAGGCCACGACATGATGATCTCCTTTTGGTACAACTGCAGTCTGTGTCCATTTGGACTTGACGGGGCTAGCGACTGTGCTCGAGCTCGCCAGGGGTTGGTCCAGCTGGTGTGTCGGTACCGGCAGTCTTCATGTGCGCTTCAGCCTGTCGTGGAGATGTGTAGGTGGTGATCTTTCGAACGTTGCGTATGCGGTTGAGATCGCCTGTTCGGAAAGGGTGGCCCAGTGCTCGCACGACGTTCGGAACACGGTGAGCCGCCTCGGAAGCAAGTATCTCGAAGCAGATGTCATGGCGTGAAGTTCTTCTGTCTCGGCACAACCGCGAGTCGAAGCGCCAGCGCCATGCCTAGCCGTGCAACCTATACGTCTGTGAAGGCGCCACCTTCAGTTGTGAGAATTTCGTATCGCTATAGGCAGGAGAACAGCGACCGCGTGTGCGCATGCAGCCTTCCAAGTCCTCGTTGAGCCTGATGGCGTCGGTTACTGGCAGAAGGTGCCTAACTGCGGTACAGCCGGACATGCTCGGTGATTAACACCACGCACGCAGTTATGATGCAAGAATTCTTTGACCACCTTTCTCCGTCCATGGTTGAATACGGGCAAGAGTCAGTGGAGGCGGCCTTGGAATAGAACGGCCATTCTCAATGGGAGCTCCTTCTCGTTCTGATGCTTGGCAAAGCTTGTGAGACCTTCTCGGGAGGAAGGCGCGACGCAGGGCACTACATATCACATCCAGCAGACTTCACATTGTCGACGTCGTATTTCGCAAGCACGGCACTTTGAGAGGGATCAGAACTCGAAGTCGTTTTGGTGAGCTGCAACTCGCGCTGCTGAAGAACTCGTGTGACTGCTCCGGTCACTGCATATATTCCCATGCCATGCCATAGCCGCAACGCCAGTTGTTGCATTCCGCCGATGAAAATGTCTCCTATTCGTGCACCATCTTCTCCCTCGTTCGTCCTTCCCTCGTCGCATCGTGTCCAGCTTATCTGAGTCTTCGTGCCTCACGCTCAGACTCGAGCAGGCAAAGAATATCATCCTCACGGACTGCGCGCGCGCGTTAGTGTCCCGTGTGTCGCCGATCTCGCCATCTTATCCTTACCTGGGCCCTTAACGTTGCGGATGATGCTACGGGTAGTGTCGTCCATGAATTCGACCCGGACCTGGGTTACACCACCACGGGAGCCTAGCAGTTGTCAGAATCTCCATTTCTTCGCGTTGTTCCTCATCCGTTGCCATACCGGTGCGGCCGAGGACACGGGTGACCTTGACGAGCTTGACTGGAACTCTATCGCGCTGCTATCAGCATTTTGTCCGGATTTCTCATATGCCCATCTCTCTTACTTTGCGGAATCCATTTTTGCGCTATGTGATCGACGGTGTCGGGTTGTCGGTGGGAGTAAGCGTGGATCGTCTGCGCGGTGGAGTCGAGCGGCGTGGCTGTTCAAATGTCGTCGTGGTAGAAGAAAGTCGGGAATTTGCTAGTGGAGATCGGAAAGAATCTTGGCGCTGGCATCAGGCACCTAATCCAGAATTCAGGCAGAAGCTGCGGCAGGATCCGAGATTCGACCCAAGAAATCTGCAAGATGAAATTTTGACGGCATTGGCGGATCATGATTGGAGGCTCAACACAACAGTCGAGAATCCGGCGTTCTCGACCATTGCAACGATACGTTGGCTCACTACGCCAGAATACGGCTTCTTTGGAGGCATCGACGTTGAGCAATTGCGTCCCAGCTGATCCGCACCTGTCGGAACCCAAGGCCGAAGTATCTCCGCAACCACAGTCACAACAGTTCATCGTCGTCTGTCGTGGCACCAGGGCACCTGTTCACGACGAAGAAACACCTTCCACATACTAGTTTGCTAGCTGCAGTAGCACAATGGATCTCGTCAACCAGTATGTCGTCCCTTTCTTCTTCTTTCACACCACTACGACCACATGCCACCATGGAGCGAAGTTACTCCCGCTCGTTGCCCACGCTAATCAACGCCTTTGACAGCCTCAACGATCGACTGCTCTTCGCAGTACCCAAGAAAGGCCGCCTCAATCAAGCATGCCTTGACCTTCTGACTGGATCAGACATCAAGTTTCATAGGCACAATCGACTCGATATTGCACTCGTCAAGAATCTTCCACTGGCGCTCATCTTTCTGCCAGCTGCAGACATCCCCACATTCGTCGGAGAGGGCCGTGTAGATCTTGGGATCACTGGTCGCGATGTCATCGCTGAGCACGAGGCAGTTTCGCCTGCCACCGAAACGACTGGCATTGAGGAGATCATGGATCTTGAGTTCGGGCAATGCAAACTCCAAGTGCAAGTGCCTGAGAACGGCAGCATCCAGACGCCCGAACAGCTGATTGGCAAGAACGTTGTGACGAGCTTCACGAATCTTGCTGAGAGCTACTTCGGGGATCTCGAGGGCAAATCGAACGGACAGCCGAACGGTGTCACTAATGGCGACGCCAAGCCGAAGCTTCAGACTCACATCAAGTTTGTAGGAGGGAGTGTCGAGGCAGCATGTGCGCTTGGTGTTGCCGACGGTATCGTCGATCTTGTTGGTATGCGTCAGCAATGTTTGGTGGTCATTTCGAGACGACTAACAGATATTGGCAGAATCCGGAGAGACGATGAGAGCTGCAGGCCTGAAGGCGATCGCCACAGTCGTTGATTCGACAGCAGTCTTGATCCGCTCAAAGCGTCCATCGGACCCAAAGCTCGTGTCTCTGATAACGGCACGTATCCGTGGTGTCATCACTGCGCAGAAATACGTACTGACCACGTACAACATTGAGCGCAAGAATCTCGACAGGGCAAAGCAGATCACACCTGGAAAGCGAGCACCCACTATCAACACGCTGGATGAGGAAGGCTGGGTGGCCGTCCAAGCTATGGTGAAACGCAGTGACTCGGCTATCGTCATGGACCAGTTGACCGAGATCGGTGCTGTTGACATTCTGCAGACCGCACTGTCGAACAGCAGAACGTCATAGGGTAACACTTCTGCTCCTAGTGATATTTTGAGCTACTTTATGAAATCTTGGTATAGATGAATGAGAGAATGATGTTCGGAGCCTCCAAGCGTTTTGCTGAAGCTTATGACGCAGAAAACAGCATTCACTCAATTCACACGTGCTTTCGAGCACGCTAGCTAATTCCGGTACCAGGAAATCATAGCAAACGGCATCATATGCTCACCCGTGAATTACTCATCCCACAACAAAATCGTGACCCACCATAGTCAGCACCACTATCGGCACCGCAGCCAGCGCCACTACTGCGGAATCACCACGCGCTGCGCCCAACGAGATTGCTAACTATGGCCACACAGATCTACGTGATAAACGCGATAGCGAGGCCCTCTCACGACCACCGCACCTCACAGTGCACCCTCCAACCATTAGCCATTTCCTTGGACGACGTTGAGGTCTTCAAGGCTGAATACTGGGTCGACTCCCCGGTCGCCATCCAGCTCGGCCTCCCGCTAAAAGTCTGCAATCTCGGAACGGACGGCTATCCGATTTCCACAAACAAAGCGCAACTCCTGAGCTTGCGCTGCGAGAACAAGAACCAGGAAGCCGTCCTCAATCACGTCGCTAACCGCCTCTTCGCCACCCTCAACACCACCAAGCCTGGCTTCGGCGAAGCGCAGACATGGAAGTTCTGGGACACCACTCTCATCGCACGAACAGATGGCAAGCCTCTCGATATCGAGTTCCTGCACGCTATGGACCACTTCCTTCGCCTCCGTATCAAGGAGATCCGCACCCATTCGCCCACTTTCACCACCAGTCTCCACCAGAAGCAGGACTACCAGCGCGCCATCAAGGACAGCAGCTTCACAGCACAGACTATGGCGGCGACGTGGGAGCATATCAAGGCGGATGGGATTGCGAAGGGGTATGAGAGGTATCAAGGGATGGGAAACCCTTTCAGACCCGCAGGGTGGGCGGAGGGCAGTGGAGAGGGTTGCTGGTGGTGCAGAGCGAGGAATTGTGCCTGTTGTGGTGGAGTCAGTTCTTGGTTGAAGGCTTGTGGTGGATGTGGGGAGATTTGGTACTGTGGCTCGGCGTGCAAGGATCAGCATAGGGTTGTGCATCAAGGACAGTGTGGTGGGATGGAGGTGTTTACATGAGTGAAGGAAAGTGATGCTTGTATAGTGGATATGTGCCTTAAAGACGAGCCACCGACGATAGTCACATCGCCGGCAGGGGTACTTTCTGCTTCATTACATGACGTGAGTCTTATCGGCAGGCGTCTGAGGTCTCGTTCGGTGGCAATATCTGGTGGCAACATTTACCTCCAGCTCACAAGACTGGCCTGGTGAGCTCTGTTAGAGCTCGAAGTACTCATTGGAACCACAAGATGCAAGATAGACCGGACTGGTGGGACACTATACGCAGATTGTCCAATACCGATAGATCATATCAAGCTGCTCGGTGTCTTTGAGTGGTAGGGTGATACTCCGCCTTTGGACATTTTTTCTGGCGGCCATACGATACCTAGACTAACTGAGACCGTGAAAGATCCACTCATAAGAGGGGTTCGTATCTATCTATATATCCCTCTCATTGGTGGCAAGAAGGGTCCCCGCCTGTCAGCATGAGGTCGAAAGTCAAGTCTCGACCAGGACATGACGTGTCGTTGAGTCAGACATACATGAACAACAAAGACACAAACCTCACCTCGTCAATGCTAGCCACCTGTTCCATCCTGTCTGGCCATATCCTTCGCAAAGCTACACAAAACTTCCATCAAAAGCACAAATCATTTCTGACAACTTCCTTAGATTCCTCATCGTCTTCATGCTGAACGATGATTCAGGAGAACACGAGGGACCGGAAGCTAAAACTTGAGCCTCTCAAACAAATTCTCCAAGAGAAGGGCTGGGCGTGATACTGAAGGATTCGGGATGACCGAGGGCGAAGGTACCTTCATCGTAGCAAAAGAACCGACGGTGAAGGATCCTCACGGCAAAGACAAGCCATTGTTAATCGATGGCCTCAGGTCGGTGCTATGGAAGTCGGCGGACTTGTGCACTTGAATCAGTGACAGCAGAACTTTACTATTTGTATACAGGGTTGTGAGGGAGGCCGACGTTGAGTTCCCGGAATTTCCTTACAGCGGCCTCGAGTAGATGAAGGAAAATGGCAAAGAGATAACTGGATAGGTACCTGGGACTTCATCGTAGACGAACTGCACTAAGGCTAGTCAGAAGCTTATGCACCATGGTAGTTTCCTTCTCTGCATCCTCACACCTAGACACATTATGCAAGGCCAGACTATGATGAGGATCTGCTCCGCGACTGACCAAGTGGTTGAAGAGTTCCACGTCACCAGCCGTTGCTACGTTGGTGAGTAAGTGGTTAGACCAGTCGAACTCATCTATAGGACCAGCGATGCTGTCCACCTGTCGACTTGTGTCGGTCTTGTTGACGTCGACACCTTGATCAAGCAGCCTGTCTAATGACGAGCGATCGGCGGTAAAGTCTCTAGTCCCGGATTAGATATGTTGGAGGACCGGCACTACAGTAAAGGCAAGCATACTGCAGTACTTCATATCCTTTTACAGCGATATCGTATCCCAATTCGACTGGTGATCGCAAGATATCACCAGAACGGACGTCTCCAATCGGTGCACTGTGAACATCTGCACTATTCTCAAGTAGACACCGAATGACTTCGGGATTCAATCTCGATCTAAACAGGCTGATGACACGCCCGAGTGCCTTCCATCCCGATCAGGCGGTTATATGCAGCAAGACGATCTCTGGCCATCACTGTGTGTTTGGACGAAGTATTTCGGAGTGGTGTCGTTGATAAGGCTGATGAGCAGAAGCGGCACAGCAGTCGAAGCTTGAGACTGAGCTGCTCAGACCCTCCCCCGATACATGCAGTCAACTTACATGAGGATCCGGTACGTACACAGTAGTACCGTCTGAGGTTTGTCGGAGATCTGCCCTGGTGGTGCGACCTGGCCATCTAGCAGAAATGGGGAGCACCCAGCTCCTGCTCCAACTTGTTTGGGTCCACAACAGTGAACTGATGTACTCGGAAAGCTGCGGTCGATGAGGTTTGCCCTTGGGTAGACGAAGAGTCGGATAAGTGCTCTAGGGCAAGTACATTCTTTCTGCTTCTTTAAGGCTGTCTCACAGGCCAGAGTCGCTCCATTGCCTGATTAGTCTGAATAATCTTGCGGATCATATCGCATGAGACTGACCGAAAAGCTGCTCTGCGATTTCACAATAGAGGGTGCGACCTTTCGCTCGTAGACGTCGAATCAAGTGAAGCCGTCTCGATGAGTCCCTGTGCGCTTCACGCAAGAAGAAGCCTTTGATGAAGATGAAACCGTGACGAGAGCGAAATTCCACGTCACAGAACGCTCACCACCAAAAACCCACACCCACCGACAACCCCACAGCGGACAATAACCTCCCTGCAACACCACCATCTAATATCAATACCTACACCACACCGCAATGTCGCCGTCCACAAACCTCCCCGGCGCCCTCATCTTCTGGCTCTACATCCTCCTCGCCCTTTTCTTCACCATCCTCGTCCTCCACACCATAATCCGCCAAACCGCTACACCGCCAGCCCTCCAAAGCCATGTGGCCATCTTCTCTTTCCTGGCTCTGGCCAGCTTCGCAACACTATCTTTCAACATGCTTCACGTTCTGGTCCAATCGTACATTCTCTGGAATGCTCAGACGAATACGATAGGGTTGCTGCGAGAGCCGATCTCGCTGGCAAAGACGTGGACGTGGTCGACGCATTCTACGCTGTTCCGGGATTTTGGGGAGGCGATTGTGGCGGATGAGAGGCGCTATGTCTGGGTGCAGTGGGAGTTGCTGGGGACGTTGAGTGTGTGTTTGTATATGGGAGCTGAAGGTAAGGGGTTCCCTCTCTCGAATTGGTCATTGTGATGCTGATCGATCTTTTGTAGGCGTCCGACGTCAAGTCCCCGGACTGTGGGCCTTCTTCGCCTTATCCCAGATCTTACCAATCTCATTCGCACAGAACTTGTTCTACGTTGCTACATTACGATCACCGCTCGCTTTCGAATTGGGTGCGAGGATGTCACGCAATATCAGTCTGCGAGCGATTGCGGCCTATTGCATTTGTCTTGCTATTGCGCCATACGCCGCCGGTGGACCCTATCTGATTTCGGTAATACTCTTCGCTCGTGCCATGCTGTTTGTGCCGCTTGTGTTGGCACGGAAGACGTACCAGAGGACAGGCAAAACGCAGGCTGACAGGACTTTCTTCACGCACCAGCTGGCACAACAAGCAGTCGTCCTGTTCGCTGTCGCCTTGACCGCGAAGCAAGCCTATCTGCTGCATCAATCAAATTCGACAGTGAGAGAGACCTGGCAGGCACTTTTCAGCCATCCAGCAGTCACAGCACTCGGCGTAGACTTCCTGCTAAGTGTGCTGGGCTATGTTGTCTGGACATTGTCGCAGAAAAGGATTCGAGACAGTATCCACGAGCGGGAGAAAGCTTCATGACGAATTTCAATACTTCTAGCACCTCCACATGATACGATTCGCCCATACCACTTCTCAGTCCCAGACCACCCTCTTATTCTGTTCATTCGCCTGCTCCGCAAGTACTTTCTCATCCCCACCGTTCGCCGCAAACCACTTCGGATCAACATTGTTGATATTGAGGTACGGCGAAGTATCTGCATTCTTCGAGCCGATCCTATCCTCCACAGTGTATCCCATCCCTAGACACGCCCACTGGTTCTTATCATGGTACTTGATCTCCATATCCTCATACCTTGGACTCTCAATGACCTGCTGGTAGTGCATCGCACTGCCGGGGTAGACAGCGTTGACACGACCGGTCGTGTTGTCCTTGTACCAGGATCGGCAGTCTTCCTTCCAGACGGTATGTTTGATCCATTCCTGGACGTGGTCGTTGAATTGGTCAGTGACGGATTGTCTAGGAACCCAGCTGTGGATGTTCTCGTTTTGCATCTTTTTGATTATGGAGACGGCGTAGTCGGAGACGCTGTGGAGAGGGCCCATGATGCTGAAGACGAGGTTGTTAGAAAGGTATCAGAAGACGTTCGAAGCTGGATTCATTCGATACGTACCTGCCATTCTCCACGGGCCAAGTAGGCCCGATGAACGTGATGAAGTTGGGGAAATCCGGAATTCCAAGTCCAAGATACGACTCCGGACAGATCTTCCACTTATCCTTTGGCGAAACGTCAGCACAACCCTCTCAACCATGCCCACAAACCCCCGACAAGAGGATGACATACCTTCAAATCGACCCCTCCCCTCCCCACAAGCGGGAACCTCGGCCGATAGCTCACATCAAACCCAGTCGCACACACAATCGTATCCACCTTCCTCTCCATCCCATCCTCACCCACCACTCCATCCTCCGTCGCCTCCTTCACGGCCGTAAAGTGAACATCAACATTCTCCTTCTGGATCGCAACCATGTAAGGGTCACCGGGCGTGACTCGTCTACATCCAACTCCGAAGTTGGGAGTGAACCCTTCCAGGAGCCGCTTGTCTTTGATGAACTCGGCCATGCGGTCTTTGAAAAATTTCTGGCCCGCGAGTTGCGCTTCGGTGCCGGAGAAGAACTTGCCCCAGAGGCCGTTGAGTTGGTCTTCGATGTCCTGGAGCGGCTGTTAGTTGAAGGTATAGACAAGGGTGGTGGAGGACTGACTTTTGCGTGAGCTACCAGGGATTTTGGGTCGTGGCGGAAAGTGTCTCGCTCCTTCTCGTCGTACTCCTTGTTTTGGCCGTAATTGCTGGCGATTTGCACGAACCATACACTATGCGCATTAGCTGGGCTCTCGCGATCATGGTTGTTACTCACCCAGTCCTCACAAACACATCTAAGTGCTTCGCATGCGGCTGCATGTTAGGCACAGTCTGAATCGAGCTGGCTCCACTCCCAATCACGGCAACTCTGTCATTCTTCCACTCCTCCTTTTGATACTCATGTGGCCATCTCGCAGTATGTATGACCTTACCTTTGAACTTGTCCTGCAGGCCCGGAATCTCGGGCCATTTCCAGTTGTTCAAAATACCAGTCCCATGCAGCAATAGGTGGCAGGTCTCTTCAAATTCTCGAGGTTCTTGGCCGGAAATGTTCTGACGAAGCTTGACGTTCCATTCGCCCTTTCCCTCGTTCCAATACGCGCCAGTCACTTCGGTGTTGAAGGTCATGTACTTTCGCAGGTCGAAGGTGTTGCAGACTTTGTCGAGATATTTCCAGATGTCGGGGGCATAAGAAAAGAATCGAGGCCAGTTGGGGTTGAGAGCAAACTGGTGAGCGATGTTAGCAAGTGTAGACTAGCTGCATTAACATTGGTAACATGTTGAGTATCTGAATACCTGGTAGGCGTAGGCGTGACTCGGAACATCGCTGTCTTCGTCAATTTACGTTCAGATCCTGAGGGTCTGCAGTCACTAGCTCACCATGCGCAACCCGGGTACCTGGCCTCAAGTCAGCGTAGTCTTTCAGAGGCTCCTAAAGCACCGACCTGTTCTCAAGCCATGTCCCTCCTATGTCCGCGTTCTTCTCGTAAACGACATGTTCCACATTCTTGCAAAGCTTCTGAATCTGGTATGCCATCAGGATGCCCGACACTCCACCACCAATAGTGAGCACCTTGATCTTGCGATTCTTTGGGTCGCTAGTGATACTGTAAGAGCTGCTTGCCAGTTTAGGTATTCACGGTTTGCCACACTCACTGCCAGGTGATGTTTTTGTTGACCTCATATCCACTCGATCCTGGTTGTGAGTAGTCAAATTTCTCGCCAGCGGCGACGGCATTAAGGTCTGGAGCCATGTTGTCTTGTTGTTGATCGTTTTGAAGCCGGAGTAATAGAGTGAGCGGGTAGGCAAAGAGTGATAAAATGCAAGTGAGGTGTAATTCCCACCTACGGCTTGTCTATAGTCTGCGAAGTTGACCCTCTGTTGGCAGTCTGCGCGTACCACGGCTTGTCCGGACGGCTCCCATACGTGGCGCTTCATCGCGTCACACGCGAATCGTGTGGAGATCTATACGATGTCGCAGACCAAGGACGATGTCTGGGGCAATAAAGGCGGAGAGCATGCATGAACGACAGCGAATCGATGATGAGCTTCAACGCTCGGTCCTTGCCACACGTAGACCCTTCTCGGCGTTCTATTGACAATTGCCTCCGGACAAGCGGTTGTCGGCGACTCTGATATACCGGGGGTACCATTGACAATTGCTTCCGAGCAAGCCGTTGTGAGCGCCTCTGGTATGTGAGGAATTAAAGGAGGGGCGGGGTTTGTCGTCATCGGCACGGCGCACGAGACTCTTCCCGAGAAGCTTCTGACGTCGCCTGGTCGAGTCGAACATATTCATGCCGGATCAAAATACCGTTACGGGCAGATGGATGAGCGATCCGAGCGGTCCGACAGACAGTCCAGAGGGCGAATAGCTGCACGTCCCTAGTGAACATAGGGCTTCTTCTCGAGGCGCTCGGACTGCAGCTCGAACAGTCGCGAGCCCTCAAACATCAACATGTACGACTCTAGAGCTGTGCAGTAATTTGTCGAAAAGCTTCGCACCGCGCGATGGTGTGCACTGATTGCCATTCCTGACGGAATCGCCACAACCGACCCACTCTACGTCGGCTCCCCTTGGTAGACTGTCAGCAGTAATGACCACCAACGGCGGTGTCGTGGTGACCACTGCTTGGCTGCGGTCTTCGTCGTTGGCGGCATGAAGGCGCCAAGGAGCCCTCCCAGCGCCGTGTGCATTATTCCAGACATCGAAGTCATCGGGGGTTTCGTGTTCGATCTCGTGGGGTGTGACTGGTCCATGGAATGCAGACCAAGCTCGGCGGACAACACGAGCTCGTTCGATCATCGACGTAGCCTCGTGTTTGTCCTGTGCAATGAAGGCAATGCCGTACTTCCACTGTCGGACTTTCATTGCGCGGGCAATGCGCTCAAGATGTTGCAGTGCCAGGACAGATTGCTGAGCAAAGCTGTGAGCCTGGCTTACTGAACTTCGTGGAAGTTCCATGGCAGCAGGTACGAGTGGGATCTGTCCGGCGATGAAGATCGGGCCAATGGCTGTACCACATCCAGCAGTAGGAGTCAGCTTGATAGCTTGCGAGTATGGTCCGACGTTTGCGGGAGCCCAGTATGATCTCGATTGAACGTGCAGTCCTTCCCGTGGTCCGCGAGCAAATGCAAAGCTCATTGTCAGGAATGCTCCGGGCGGCAGAACCTCGGCGCAAGCTATGGTCACTCGTGCTGGTGGACTCGGCCACACAAAGTAGCTGCCATATGCTGCATTAAAGACCGGGAAGTCTGCCATGTCGCGCAAGGTGATGAAGGTGTACGTGATATCACTCAGCTGGTGGTTTGTTTCTACGAGATGGCGCGTCGTCTGGTCCATGATGGAGTGAGTCTGCTCCGTCAGTGTATCACCGGCGCCGACCAGGTCGCAGAAACAAGCGACGCCGTCTCCGCTGCTTTCAATCCTCGACGCTGAGCCAGGGAGTTCTTTCACAAGATTGTTGTCCTGTTGCAAGCTAGCCAGAATGCCACGAAAGCGATCCTCGAGCAATGGAGGGATCCTGACTGCAGGAGGTGAAGAGTCTGCGACTGGAGTTGCCATCACAGACGAACGCGCGATGCTGACAGAAGCACTACCAGCTTCACCGGTCACCGTTGTGACACCATTTCCTGGCACTTGAATTCGACCTTTCCACAGCGGTGCAGGTCCACTGATGGCAAGCGTCTCGTACTCTCCACCTTCACCAAGCACAGCACCATCATCGGCGGCTCCGAATCGACGTGCGGCTTTGCTGAGCCGCATTATCGTGCGGCGGTCGGCGACATTTGCCCAAAGAAAGCTCTCGTCCAGACCCCCGGAGGCAACTTTGATGATTCTGGAGTCCTGTCCGACTGCAGCCATATCTTCCAAGAGCGTACTTTGTGCGTGAGGTGGCATGTTCGGCCATTGCCACAAGTATGAAAGAGGTGTAAGTCCCAGGCGCAAAGCCACATTCTCGACTCGTGTGCGTTGATAGTCGGAAAGAATGGCACCTGTGCTGACGGCGTTGACCTCAGGATGTGCGGTAATGACCTTCTTCAAGAGCGGTATCAGCGATTCGGTCTCATCCTCGTCGGACGTCGAATCTCGTCCGTAGTTCTTGGCCTGATTGACTGCACCGCCGTGGATCTCTTGTCGATACAACGGAAGCCCTAAAGCCTGTTCATAAAGTGAAACTACGCTGTGTCCAATGGTCTGATACATGTAGCTCTCCAGGTCATCGGCTTGGCCATGTTCACGTTGGGACGGGTGCAGGTTGGCGAGTGCGACGACATTGTGCGCATTAGCCTGGCAGTGAAGGATCGAGAACAGCGAGTCCTTGCCTCCAGATATCAAAGCGACCACATTCAAGCCCATGATCGAGGTGAAATGTGAAATCTGGAAGGTGAAGATTGTAGATGCGCAAACCGGAACAGTACCCAAGTCATCTCATCAGTGCACGCGTCACGCACACCAGACCGCCAGCTCACTGTCGCATCTGCAAGCGAATCAGGACGTGTCTGCTACGGATGGAGCCATGATGGTGGAATGATTACAAGTGGTGTGTATGTGTGTGTGCATGTGTATGTTTGTCCGGATGTCAACGCGCCGTCAGGGCCACGCGAAGAGGCTTTCAAGTCGGAAGTGGCTGATCTACCCGGGTATGCAATGTGTTTGCTCTGTGGCGCGATGGACGCTGCGTATGCACCACAAGGAGGTGAACGAGCAACAATGGGAAACTGTTAGAAATCGCGCCGCCGCACAAAGGAGTCAAGGTTTGAGTCGCGAAGAATTTGAAAAATTATACGCGTTGGCGAGACTGCAGACCCCTTGTCTGAGCTAGGCTAAGCTAGGCTAAGCTTCGCGTGTGTCAGTCTCTTCGGCCGCTGCCGACGAGGGTCTGACGGCTGCAATTGTCTTACTCTTCGCCAACCTTTAGAGTCCCATTCGGAACAGGAGCAGCCTCAGCGCTCAACGCCATCCAGCATGGACATTTAATATGTCCTCGTGAGTGAAGGAGAAGTGCTATGACTTCGATCGATCTTGGCGGGAGCTAGGGGAGCCGGAAGCTGTGAGGAGGCCCACTTTCGAGCCCTGCGATGGATTGGCATTGAGAAGAGGATATGGAGATATTGACGAATGACGAGGAGTTCAACAAAATGGGGAACATGGGTCGAATGAAACGCATGGCCGAGCAAGCGACCATCATTCGTTCGAGTCCACGCCCTTTCTCCACCAATGCTCACCACAACCCCTAACCCTGCTCCGCCGCCTCCGCCATCTCCCTCTCGGCCGCCATTCTATCCGCCTCAAACTTCGCCTTCGCCTCCGCCTCCTTCCTCTTCCACTCCTCCCACTCCATCCGCATCGCCTCCTCCCCAAAGCTCTCCCTCACCTCCTCCCTATACCTCCTCACCCTCGCCTCGTTCCCCCTCTTCCTCAACTCCTCAATCTCATTCCTCACCAAAAGCACCCATTTCTTCACGTACGCGTTCACACACCTCAAGTGCCCCGAATCCGGCACAGTTCCATCCTCGCCCACAATCACCGCCGCCCCTCTCGGAGGTCCAAAACCATAAACCTCCCCGAAATTCTCGCTCCGCACGTCGCAGACTGTTATGAACCGGTTCGCGACATGACAGAGTGGTTCGTCGGCTTCTTGGATCGAGGACGCGGGTTGAAGGATGTCTTTTATGTCGGCGATGCAGAGTTTTAGGGGTAGCCTAGCAGTGCGGAGACGGGCGAGGAGAGCCAGTAGCGGGCATCGAGGAGGACTGACTTGGAGATGTAGCGGATGGCGAAGGTGTCAGAAGGGCCGCGCATGCAGTATGCTACTTGGACTAGGTCGGCGTTGGGGTTTTCGTCCGGGCGGCGGTGAGCCTTGAACATCGGTGTGGTGGATGTGGTGGAGGGACTTACCAGTGAAGCGGCGGGCTTTATAGATGGTTGGGTGGTTTGAGTCCATTGCGGAGAAGGCGTGGAAGTGTTTGTGGCATTGGATGTTAGTCAATGGTCCACCTTTGGTGACTTTGTTGTTCAGGCAGGAAGCGGGTTGCCACGCGATTGTCGTTGTTGCTGACATCTGTTGTAGATTCTTGTCTTGCCGCCCGAGGTTGTCTTTCTTGCTTCATGGTAGCACGTGTGCTCGCCACTCTCCTCTGCAGTCAACGCGGCGTCGCCCATAGCTGCACATGCAGCGGCGCTCGAGGCGACGCAAGTCTTCATGTGCACCACTGCAAGTCTTTCATTCACTTGTGAGCACACAAACGAGTGTGATGTCGTTTGCTTCATTGCTTGCTCGGTGGCGGCCACAGTGTCGACAATGGTTCGATATACCATCTAGCGTGCTAGAGACCATACCAACAGATGATCTGACCAGAAAAAGAAGAAATATGCAACTTGAAGAGCGCTTTTTAGTAGAAGAACTCGTGCAAGCATTGACTCACCCGACAGGGATTGAGTTTCGAACCTTAGCACGTGATGCGGTCATTACTGGCTAGCGTCAGTCCGTGCGTTCTCACTGAGCGTGGTGTCTATGTCCTGTAATCAGGTTGTGCCACGACCTCTCATCTCCACTGAGTTGAAGCATGTCAAGTCGGTAAATCAAGCGGTACCCGCTACGATTTTGCTTCGACGTGTCGTTCATATGTTTGTCGCTATGCCGGAACGTCGCGGTGAGCCAACTGTCCACGACAAGGATACAAAACACTCGTCACATTTTTCGGATTGACCGCGAGGTATCAGTCCTTCCTCAAACAGCAGGAAGATGTCACTGTCGACACACTGGCTAGGTGACATGCCATCCACATTCCGAACCATGCAGAGCCACAATCTCAAACTGCTGATCTCACTGCTGAACTTACATCCAAAGAACCCGTCCACTCCTTTGAGCAGCTCGAGCTTCGTATCGCAATCAGTCTACGAGGTGAGGCGCTGTATCTCAACGACGGCCTTGCAATAGAGATCAAATATTCTGCCCCTGGTAGTAGCGTCAAGGACCACGTCTTCTCAGCCGTCCGCATTTCCATGGAGCACAACAAGCTGAAGGATCCGCAGTTCATGGACCTTGGATGTGAGAACCCGCTTCTCCAGGCTGCACGTAATTCAAAGGTTATGCGGCTTGCTGTGTCGCTGACTGTGGATGACAATAAGTTGACTGACAAGCGGATCGAGGCAAACACTGGCGGCTTCTGGAAGCACCACTTCGCCGACGACGAGGCGACAGCGAGCTTGATATTCGCTCGCCGACTTGGCCCAGCTGTGCTTGCTCGCTTTCGACAGTTCAGTTTTACTTACATTCAAGGATTGGTACCTGGCATGCCGCAACCACACAATAACCTTGTAGCCGATCTCTATCGTAACACCATCGAGCTGAGCCTGCAAGTCATCTCAGCACAGATGAAAGCATCGTTGACGTTGGGAGTCATAGCGTACATCTACGACTCGCCGCAGCACGGCTTGTGGCTCGTGCCGATGGCCAGGAGTACTTTCGACGGAATCAAGTCCTCCGAAAGCACAGAGATGACAGTCCACGGGTGTCGATACACCATCTTGACAACGTTTGATCATAGCAGAGGACATATCATGGAAATGGACGTAGTGGCATGCGATTTGACGACTCATTTGTTCCATCAGGACGGTCGCCAGAGCATTGGCTACGTTGGGATTGAGGATGTGCAGTTTCTTCGGGCCGTCGAGCTTCAATCGCAGTCTATGGGAGACTCAGGAGACGTGAAGGACACCTTGCCAGATAGCGATGGCTAAGCTAAGAATGTACGTACTTCCGTATAACTCAGCTCGCCGGTCCGACGGACATAGATATAGTCCCTAGAACATGCAGTAGGCCCGCAGCCGTTGCAGCCGGCAGTAGCGAGGCCGGCGAAGGCCGGGAGGAAAATGATGGAGAACTGCATTCTAGTTTGGCAATCGGTTGGTTGGTGGCGCGGTTTGTTGTTGCTAGATCTTGTTGTAGGGTGGTAGTGATGAACGAGCCATGCGATGTCCACGTCCTTAAGTAATTATCAGGACGTGTACGCTTGATGAGCATTGCAGACTCGCGAAGAATGGCCATGACACTGGCTACATGATCTCGAACATGTCAATCGTGGCGTCGCTGTGCCTCCAAAACACTCTCGCATCGTGTCCCGATAAGGCTTCGACAAGGTAAAGATCGCACTTAAGCTAGCATAAAGTCTTGACAGGCTTGGCAAAAATGTGGCTGCATTTACTGTTTCCAGCCATGCCGCTGATGCGCCCCGACACGATCGTGATCGTCATGTATCCGCCTAGCCACGAGTCGAAGCTTCGATATAGCGGCGAGGGAGAATCTGTGTCCTTTGGTATTGTGCCATGGAAACTGAAACATTTTCATCTGTAAAGCCACATCATATTATCTGGAGCTGTTCGGAGTAGTTTGCTCGAACACCGCTGTTCGTGAAGTCAATGAACCCCACAAGTCTCACAGCGGCGTCAGACAGCGAGCGGATGGGAGCTTTTCTGCAGCTGATCATGGGCATGAGCTTCCTGGAGGCCCTAGCACAACCATGCTCATGGGGTTGAGTAGAGGGAAGTGCAAGTCCTTTTCTACATCATCGAACCATTGCTCTAGACAAAATTTCTTCCCTGACGAGACGCTCCGTCGTGAGGATAGCGGAAAGGTAGAAGCGGCCCTCCAAGTCGGGTTCTCTTCGAGGTCCCTCTACCTTCCGGATCTCCTTCTTTCTGGTCTCATCTCAAAGTAGAAGGCCGACCAAGAATCGGCACGAATCGGCTGGAAGGCCGTGACCAATGCCAGCGTACGGTAGGTGAAATTGCGGGATTTTGCCGATGTGGTATATTGAACATTGCGACTGCTTCGTTATCGACAGCAAGCTCGTCAAGCGCATTGCAACTCTCGGCGAGAAGGCAGACCCCGTTCGGCGAGGCATGGATGCTTGCATATCCGCCGCTCCAAATTCAATGGTCCACGGGTCCATGTCTCTGGCAGCTTATCTTAGCTCAACGCTGAGTGAGACCAACTCCGAGATCACGATACGTTCGAGTCTGAACCTCTCGGCTGTACAAAGCCTCGAATAGGCAAGCACGTGGTGGAAGGTCAATAGGCCCACCCGTATTTGGACTTTACACTGCACACCTCCAGCAACACCTTCGTCGCACGGGGAAACTAGATCTATCGATAGAACGACACACGGCGAGTCGATTGATCTAAGTTCCGCACGCAGAAGTGGTGATAGGTATCGATATCTGCGCCACGTTGCTCGTGCTCCGGATCTGTAGTGGTGAAGTACAGAACGTGTAAATAAGAGAGACGAGCTAAGCGACATTGTGTAAGCAAGAATCTTCACGCTCGTAAGTGAATGTAGTTCTAGTGGCAAGCATCAAAGATACTCCGCTCACAACCAAGGCTAGTGTTGTCGAATTTCGACGTCAGCCGAAAGGCTCAAGAGGCGTCCCAAGACCGACCCTTGCTCAATGTATGCCGTCGACTGGCTCTGAATCGACTCGGTGCCCACATGATGAGTATCACAAGACATGGTTGATGTGCAGATGGACAGCGGTGGACAAATGTGGTTGCATCTTGAGCCCTGCTCTGGATCTCGGCAGCGCTATCCAAGACTCGGCGACCAGAAGGAGAGCACCGACATAGGCATACAATGTCCTCCGCCAAGAGCATTGCCATCCAGTCGACACGACGAACGCGCTGCGGCTGCTGAAGTTATCACCTCCTCGGCGCTCACTTGAGCCACGAGATCCATGCCGTACGCAATGAACCCCGAGCCTGACCCCACGAGGTATGCCCACGATTGCTGAAAGACAAGCTCTGTTGCTTCAGGAGAGGCTTTGAGCGAGATGATGGCAAGAGCCGAGCATGAGATAAAGTCAGATCCATGAGCGGGACACACGCAAGGTCGTGGCGCGGGATCACAGCTGAGCAACGGGATCAGCGTACACAGACCAGATCGTCTACCAGCCTCACTGGCAAGACATTGCATAGTGTATAGTGCGTGGAAGATGACCTGGCCCTTGAGATGCCCGCCAGAATTGTGCAGTCAACGATACACCATTACAATCGATCGACGATGCTGGACTTGAATCTGAGAGAGAAGCGCAGATGGGCTACGGTATCGCTTGGCGAAACTTGCAATCTCCAGCTTTCGTACTCGGAAATTTGCCTACAAGGCCGCCAGCGATTCGTGTCTTGTCTTACTGTTCGGATCCACAAAGGGTGCCTCGCCGATACCAACAGCTCGGTTACCAAACCTCTCACCGAAGCCCTCGTAGTCAAAAGTGGCAGTGTGGAAAGTGCTTCTGTTATCCGAGATCGCTTGGGAAAGGTCAGTACTGGATCTTCTGCTCCTCTCTGGACGTACCAATGTCGTTTGGAGCTCTCCACTTGAACCTCACAGTTAAATAATGGTTCTCATAGATGACGTTCTGGAACGAGGCTAACAATTTCTCCGACTCATCCGAGTGTGATTCGTTTATGTACTTGGGAAAGACTCCTAGAGCGTACAGGCTATTCCAGCCTGTGACTGGACTCGTTCGTACGATGTGAGGCCCCAAACGAGCCTCGGATCTGGATATCGATCGTCCAGCGGCATTTCAAATCGCCCGATGGGGATTTGCACCCATCTGCAACGTACTTCTTGAGATACGTAGGTCCGACCGTATCAGGCCGGGCGGTAGGCTGCTGTGTACGCTGGATCGAGGCGCTCACGGGTAGTAACAACCTCCAAGGCACGAGGCTTGGCGCGAGAGAAGCATACCAGAGACATTATTGCAAGGTGCGATCGATCGTACCCCAAGACAGACTCTTGGAGTACCAACTCCGCGAAGGATGGGAGCCATTGTGCCGGTCCCTCGAGCGGAGCGTCCCAGATGCGGATTTCCCACATCGTAACGATAGCGAATGTCTCCGGGCCGCTTTCAAGTACTTCATTGGTCGCAGGATCTGGCGTTGTCTTGTCAACATTGGAGCCGTCATAGTGCTAACGAGTATGATTGTGAGCACAATTGCCATGAGGTACCCATAGGAGGCATTCTATGCCCATGCACCAGGCTCCCACGACCAAGGGATTACTGTCGAAAGGCCACTGGAAGGTGAGGAATGCACCTACAAATCTCGCTTTCCGCTAAAGATCCAGCGCGCTTCGACCGTCCAGCGGACAACGTGATGCACGCCAGCAATAGCGGCCAAGGAATCAAACATCTCTTGTATACAATCAATCAGCCTACGTCTACGGTCCGGTCCGTCCAGGGGAATCTCGCTCCAACGCCAAGGCAGTCACAATGTTGACACAAGCAGATGCATCGCGTGCTTGAAAATGCAACAAACACACAGTAAATTTTACAGAGTAGCCGCCTCCTTGACCTTCGTGCGCAAGGATCGGAGCGACCGCTTTGCGCGCAGCAGTCACACCGCAGGAGCCTTTTGCTGCTCCTTCTCAAACTCTTCGGCTTCCTTCTTCTCGCCCTCGAGGTCGAGCTTGGCGAGCGCCTCAGCAGTGAGAGGCACGGCGGCTGTACCCGTGATGTCACGAGCGCCGGAGGAAGCATGCACACTATCATCGTGCCCTGGCAGTGGACTCAGTGGACTGACGGGCGCGGTGTCAACTCTCAGTCCTCCGTCATCGGACGGAAGATCTGTGGTGTTGAGGTTGAGCTCAGGGCCAAATTGGTCGATGTCTTCGTACTCGTCCATGTCTCCTCCGTCCTCTTCTTCATCCTCTTCGGTCAGACCAGGCATCATCTCAGCGCTCGGACGACCTTGCTGACTCGCGGATCGACTCCCAGATGGATTTCCTCCACGGCCATGTGGCGAGCTGTTCATCGGGCCTTTGAACACGGAGCGCTTCCGACGGGCAAAGACTGGCATTCCAGGTGATGACGGAGGTGGCACTGACCCAAACGCGCTCTTGCCTTCTATCCCCAGGCTTGGCAGTGAGCCTATATCTCCTGGTGGCGGCTGCCTTTGGAAGCGCAACCCAGCAGGGAAAGTGCCTGTCGTCGGCGTCGAAGGCAGCACTTTAACAGAGCTATGTGGCGATCGGCCAAGCCTTGATCCGGACGCCGACGACAGACCTGAGGGCGACGCTATTGAATTGCTGGATGTACTCGATGCCTTCGAGTGGGTATGCTGGTGGCTTGGCTGGTGCTGATACGTGCTGCGAATCGAGGAGACTGAAGAAGATGTTGACTTGCGCCCACGAAGTCCAGAAGTCCTTCGGAAGGATGAGTGTGGCGTCAGCGTGTGCGGACTAAGACTCGTCCGTTTTCCTCTTGCGCTTGCTCCACTGCCGGTCGAAGACGTCGTATTGATCCTAGGTCGTGCAGGCAGAGTCTGTCGGGTCTGCAGATCAGGTCTTTGCCCGTTGCTCGTACGTCGTGTTTGGGCTACGGGACCCGTCGACCGCCGCTGCAGATCCCGAAGGTCGCCTTGCTCCTGCCCGTTCTTACCGTTTGTTAGGGACTTGGCGTTACCTTTCTTCCTCTCGTCGCCCTCATCAGGAGATTTCGAGCGCTTTAAAGTACCTTCCTTGAAAAAGTGCTTGACCCATGCAAGCTGTTGTCTCAACGGCGTGGGATAGAACTTCGCTCGTTTGCGCTGTGGTGGCGGCACATACGATGGACTGAGTAAGTCGGGATTGTTCGTCACGACTCGAAGCATGCTTTGACTACCCCTCGACGCAGTCCGAGCGCGCCCCGTACGTGGCCGAGTCAGCTGGTTGCCGTAGTCCTTAGGTGGCGGCGCCGGCCGACTTCGTGACCTGCTGGCAGAACGCCTCGCCTCGCTCGTCCTCGGCTGTGACTTTGACTGACCTTCTGGCGTTGGCGACTTCGTTTCTGTAACCCTGGGCAGATCAGATGCCTGCAACGTGCTGACGTGCCCATTGGCACGCTCCAGCCGCCTGCCACGCGACCTCGGAGAGTCGCCAATGGTATGCTCTTCTCCCTCATGTATCTCCCGAAGATTGCTCTGCGCCAACAGCCTGCCACTAGCAGCGCTCAGTCGCCTGATTGACTTGGCTTCGGCTTCTCGCTCTTTCCGCTTTCGCTCTCGGCGCCGCTCTTTCCGCTGCTCCTTGTCCAGCAGCAATGCCCACCAACCCGCTAGTGAATCACATCGTTGTGCGAGAACATGTTCGATGACCATGTCGATGTCGACTCCTGCGCTCTTCATACGCTGTAAGACATCTTTCTCAAGCTGTGTGGTAAAGGGTGCTGGTTGCTGGAGCTTCAGGATTTCCTGCTGTTGCGGCGCGTGGTCTGCTAGCCAGGGATCTTTCAGTATGTCGCTCAAAGTCGGCCTCAGCAGCGGCCGCTTGGAAAGAAGCTTTCTAATCAGTTCTCTCGCCGGCTCGGGGACATGATCTGGAAAGTTGACGTCTTCAATCAGGATCTTGGCCTTGGTGGAGCCATCGTCATCCTCGTCGAATGGAAGCTCGCCGGTCAGCAACGCGTATAGTATGACTCCCATGCTCCATACGTCCACTTTCTCACCTGCGTACTTCTCTCCACGCAGCATTTCCGGGGCGCTGTACGCGATCGTGCCGCACCATGTCTGCAGGTAGCTTGTCGATCCTGAGTATTCTCGTGTGAAGCCAAAATCGACCAGCTTCACGTTTTGCGCCTTGTCCAGCAGGATGTTCTCCAGCTTCAAGTCTCGATGCACGCATCCTTTATTGTGCACATAGCTGACGGCGCCTACAAGCTGGGTGAAGATGCGCTGCACCTGGTCCGCCTGCATACGGCCATGTTCGAGCAGATAGTTGTATAGCTCATCCCCTGGGCAGTATTCTAGCACCAGCCATACCAGGTTCTCCGTCACTATGACCTCGTAGAGGCGGGCGATGTGCGGGTGAAGGAACTGACGGTGGTGGTGGATCTCGCGGGCGAGGTTGGCATCGTCCTTCTTGGCCGACTTGAGCACGACCTTGGAGCCATTGGTGAGCTTATGCGATGCAAGGTAGACCTTTCCGAAACTTCCTTTGCCAATCAGCCGTCCAAGGGTGTAGTTGCCGACGGTGTGCAGGTCGGGGGAGGAGAAGGCGGTGAGGAGGGATTGGTATGAATTCGCAAGCTGAGCGATTGTCAGTATGTATTGTGGGGTGCCTTGCTTGGCCTGTGCCATCGATAGGTGGTTGTGTATACTTTGTTCCGTTGCTCCTGCGCTTCGTACTCGGCTTGTGTCCTAGCCGGTGGCATTGACTGCGACGAGACGATATGGTCCCTTTTGGCGAGAACCTCTCAAGGTTTGCCCGAGGTCCACCAATACGACCGCGAGGTCTTTCCGGTAGCTCGGTTGTCAGCCGTGCTGCAGTTGCGATGGCTGCGATGGGGTTTCAGCCGGGGACTCGCTAGGCTGAGCAGGCGCATGCGCATTCGTAGGTACGAGGTCCGCGGTGAGAATGGAGTATCGACATATGACAGGCACATTCACATCAGCGTTCAAAAAAGTATCAGGAGGGCAATGATATGCGGATGGAGCAGGAGTGCGGATGCAGAGCCATGAAACTCGGAGGTACAGTAGGTACGTACCTGTAAGAATAGCCATACTCCCGGTACTGCACAATGGGCACGGCAAGGTCTTTGGCCCCGAGTCGCGTCAAGCTTCCCATTGGTCGCGGCGCGGCGGGCTTGATCGGCGCGCAGGCTTGCAACCTTGTACCTCAGGCACCAACAAATGTTCCCATCTCAACGTCACCCATCTCCTGACACATCATCACGATACCATATACTTCGTACACGCGACGCGCCACGATCTGTACGTCCGGATCGATGGCACAGTTGGCCTGGCATGTGAGGACCGGGGTTGACCGAAGGCTACATGTAGACACTGACAACGCGACGGGAGAGTGACGCGTTCCCGACCGGAGCCATATTGCAGGATCATAGAACATTCGACCGTCCGCTTCGAACAAGGCTGTACGGACTCTTGGGCCCTTCCTGTGCATCCTGTACAATGTCGCAAGCATGGCGAAAACATCGAGGTATGTTGAGATCCTTGATCGCATGCATCGAGATGTTAGTCGCCGGATTCGGCGAGAACGTGTACAAAGGCTTGTGGTATGCTCTGCAACCAGCACGACAGAAGATGGGCTGAGGAAAAGTGCCGCTCATTCTAAGAATGGATATCGACCCATTCAACACTCACCATCGAATCGAAACTTCACAACCTGACGCAACTTCGTCAAAATGCCACCAAAAAAGAAAGGCATCGCCAAACCCAAGAAGGCTTCAAGAGCGTTACCTACGCGTCGGGCCACCAGGAAGAAGGCCACCGCCGCCAGCGATGACAATACCAACGATGCGTCCAGCACTCCCGGACCGATTCGTGTCAACACAGATTCCAGCAACCGACAGCGTACCCGTGCAAGAGTCGCTGCTGCCAGGGGCACGGAGGAGATCTCGCCTGTGATTCCTGTAGAACTCGGAGCGGATCCAGATACGTTCGCAAAGGAGGTGGCGAAGGGGCAGACTTCGATGTATCCTGATAGCAAAGGGCAGGGAGAAGCTGAGCAGGCGGAGCAGCAGGATACCAAGGGCGAGGCGGACACTGCTAAAGCACAACAGAACAGCGTCGAGGATGTCCAGCAATCCAAGACACGGCAGCCGAGCGTCTCAGCCACATCGGAAGTTGCGACCCGGGAAGCCGTGTCTCCGGTAGACGACAACGACGACGGCATCGCCAACCTCCACAAATTTTGCAAGGAGAACGTTGAAATCCTCCAAAGTCGTCCAGCCAACCGAGCCGACGCCGATAAAGCCTACAACTCGTTGAAAGAACTGCATCAAAACCTTCTGGAAGATCACCGGCAGCGTCATGGTGATGCACCTGTTCCGCCTGAATTTGGCGTCTATGACAATGCTCTTCGAGAGTTTTCTGACCCTGTTAGGGAGAAACGCATTGAGCCTGAGACGCGACAGGACGCCATCCGATGGCTGGGCGGGATTGTTGATGGACCTCCCGAGCTGGATACACAGTATCGGCAGCTTCTCACGGAGCAGGCTGACAGTCTGCGCGAAAAGTCTGTGGACCTGAATGGCGGGAGCGATGCACAAAGGCAACATCGCGCTCATATGTCATCTATTGACAAGCTGGAGTCGCCGAGTGCCAAGCGTCAATCGTCAGTGACGCCGATCGTGGGCCATGACAGTCTCGCTATTGAGGCTGCATCGTCTGCTCGCCCTCCAAAAAGCACCTCGGAAGCTCAGCAGGCCGCAAAGACATACAATAATGTACATGCTTGGGACTCGTATGTCGAAGAAGATCCGGTCTCGGCCCCACCCCTTACTGAACAGGACCGTTTGGTTGACCAGAAGGTTTCCAACCTGCACTCGCGCGCCAACCACTCTTTCGATATCCTCCGGAATCGTGAATTGGAGCAGAGTAAACTTGATGGCGCTTACGAGCGACTACCGACCGCGTATTGCGAGCTTCACAATCTCAATCAGATGCCTGGCAGGGTTGGAGGTCGGAGTGGCAACAGCGGAACCCCGCCCGTGATGCAGGCCTATGCCGAAGAGATTAGTCTTCCAGAAGCTCTCAGCAAAGAGCGTCCGAAGAGTCAGCAAGCTCCCGAAACGACATTGCCCTCAATCAAGCAGAAATTGCCCACCCCGGCGAGGCAGGCTTCGGTGGCTAGAAGCAAACGCGAGTGGGGCAGTATCGATGTTGGCCATGAGGACATTTCAAAGCGCCAGAAGTCTGATAAAACTGAAGCTGCTGCCTTGGAGAATCTTCTCGACGGCACGCACGACGACGCTGTTCAGAACTTTGGGCCACCGATCGCCGCAGACGAAGTGGTTCCAGAAGTGCCTGAGACAGATGTCTCTACTTCTGGAATTGGCACCGACTTTGAGCGCCGACCGTCTAACAAAGTCACGATCGATGGATCAGAATCCGAAGACAACGATGGAACCCAGAGCCTCTTTGGTGACTCAGATGATGGTCAGGATATCGCCATTCTACAGCAGGCTGCGGCTGCTCCGCCACAGCCTGTCGCCTCTCCAAACGCCGTTGAGCAACAGCCGATAGCAACTACGCCGAAGTCCGTCACATCGCCACCTGCCACAGGCCGCCCGCAAACTCCCTCCAGCAACGTCGCATCACCAACAATCGGAGGGTCACCCTCCATGCGCAGGGGCTTGGCGTTACCTCAAATGACTCCCACAAAACAGACGCCACCCATAAGCTGGCCATCCGTGACACAGGCACAAGCTTCATGCTCGCGGCAGGCTTCGTCAACGACTCCAGGCCCCCAAGGAATGCCCCGTTCACCTGAACAATCCTCAAGGAGCGCATCACGCCAGTCGTCTGCAACACTTCCGGCACCAGCTGATCAAGGCTTCGCATCTGGTGCAGAACGTCCATACACTGCTCCTCCTACTACATCAACCGAGGATGAGACCGATCCATTCCCATCTCGTAGACATCCAACCGAACCGGACAGCCTGAACAAAGCAATTGAATACACCATCAAAGGCAGCCCAGAGTTTGTACGAAAAGTCGAGGGCAAGGTTCGCTCACCAAGCATCATCATCAACCGTGATGACACGGAGACGAAAAGTGAAACTCTGCCAGACGTCGAGGGCACCGGTCCCGTTAGTATCGACCTCATGTCTGGCATGCGTGTTGGACAGGTTGAGAATGAAGAGCTGCGACAAATGGCTCCTCCCCCTACTCCTGCTCTGCGCAGCTTGAACGAGCTTCTGCGCGCAACGGATACTGCGGAGGGCAACGATGACGAAGAGGCCTAGATCGATCGGGATGCGCCCGAGCAGGATGAGGAAGATCAGGAGTACTATGGTCATAACGGCAATGATGACGATGATGATGACGATAGTGAGGGCTTTTACAACTAGAGCTGAACTTGGATCGTTACTTGATCTCAATCGCATTCTCATTTCTCACTTACCTAACAACCCTCTGCACTCCAGACCCCTCCAGTCGATGTCTTGGCTTAGTGACATTCTTAAGCAGCCTTAGTTGGTCTGTGCGTCAATCATTGCATGGCGCCGTGAGAGAGAATGAGCCAAGCGGGCTGATCAACCACGAGTGTATGGGGATATCTCATAGGTAATCCTTCGAAGGAGATTCGGAGTTCGCGATGATCCGGTAATAAGTCTTGGCAACTCCGTTCCCGTACTGCTTTCACGACATGAGGCATTCTGCCATCTCACGCCGGGGCTCTATTCGACCCCGTGTGACCCAAAAGCCCACTTACACCATCAGTTGTTGCACGTAACACGGTCGCATCCTACCCCACGCCCAAGTCACGCAGTACTAATGCATCAAACTCGCCACTTCAAACGGCCTCTTCTTGCTCGGAGCCTCAACTTTTGGCAAATGTCTCGACTTGAGACACAGCCTTCCGAGTGCGCCGGCTTATCGCAGCAGGTCCATATGAACCCATCAGCGTAATCCGGGTCATCGACCAGATCTTCCGGAATTCCGAAATTGTCATCGAGATCGTCCCAGAAGCCCTGTTCATCGGTGACCTCTTTCTCGCCTGTGGTCTAGTCAGTAATACGCTCTTCTTTGCGGAATATGTTGAACAGACCTTCACAAAACCTGCAAACTCCCAAGCACATAATCGCTGACGTTGTAGTCCTTGTGGCAGTTGACGCACTTCTCGAAGGCTTTTCGTCTGCCGCTACTACCGGCAATGGGCTTCAGTGATCGTTCGTTTGCATCGTGGCGGGCGTCTGGGTGCTTGTCTGTAATCTCGACCAGGAGGCGTTGAAGCTCTTCCAAGGATGCACTGTAGATGGTTTCATGTAACGAGAAATCCCGTGGCCGTGGCGATGCTACTTCACGAACTTCTGAATAGTCATCGTCATCACGCTCCAGACTTCTAGCAGAGTCTGCATCTTCGCTTATGCTTGTCGTCAGTCGACGTCGCAACGCAAACAATTGATAGTGTACTGACGCGTCATGGCGAATTAAAGCGCGTCTCGCTTTGTGTTCGTGCGACTGATTACAGCAAGTGCAAGTCCGAAGTCAGTGATATCATTCAGCAGCGACGATTTATTCCGCTGTGCTTTTGAGCGGTAATGGGGAGGAAACTGTTCTGATGATCACAAATGATGATTGAAGTGCGATGTGATAGATCTCATCAGCAGCAGGCCACCCTGGTCGTCTGTCTTGATGAGTCCTCGGCTCTCTCTCTCTCTGGAAGAAGTGCTTTCTCGTGCCGCCTCAATTTGCAGGACTGTCGACAGGGCCCAGCGAGAGGACATTAGAACGGGCCAAACCTAGGAATGTCTCTTGCCACCCTGATCACCCTTCGGAATATGTCTCGACTTGACGCAGCCCTCCACCGTCGTCGTCTGCTGACAAATATCCCACGTATAACCCTCACCATAATCAGAGTCATCCATCACATCGTCTGGATCATCATGACAGTTCGGGTCGTGATCAGCCCAGAAATTGTCAGAATCATCATACTCGCGTTCACCTGCCTGTTGGTCAGCATTGCCACATCACGTCCTCCGGATGAGACGTTATACCTTCAGGTTATAAGCAACTTCCAAAGTGTTGCTGCCGATATCGTAATCCTCGTTGCAGTTGACGCACGTCTCGTATGCTTTGCGCTTCTTGCCATTGCTTCCGGTGGGGCTTCAGCAGTCTGGCTCTGGCTTCAATGCGGGCTTCAACATCGTTCTCTGTGATATCAAGGGGCAGTTGCTGAAGGCGTTCCAGTGGCGCGGTTTAGATAGTATCACGAAGCGAAGACTCTTTGGCTTGGGGCAATTCCACTTCGCAGACTTGTTGGCACTCTAGGCTATGACGTTCGTATTCGGGACCTTCATCGGATGCCAAGTCTGTACTGTTGTCGGCCAAGATTGCAGGGAGACCGAGTTGAGTCGACCGACGCGACATTGTGATCTTTCGACGTCCGGCTGGGCGTTCGTGTCCGTCTTGTGCGAGAAGAGTTCGAGCGATGGAAACGATGGCCGAGTCGTAAAATTATCGGTGTCGGAGTCTGAGATGTCGTCGAGAGAAATGGGAGAGGCTGTGCTCCGAAGTGACTGTATGCGATCAAATGGCTTAATATTGCAAGAAGAAGCGCGACGATCTTCCGTTGCAATTTGATGACTACTCGGCACGGGACAATCGGCAGTGCACGTGCGGCTCAAGACCCGAGCTAGACTGACGCTCGGTAGCAGATGTTCGACTCGTTGAGTATTTCGTCGCGAGACGACTGCATGAAAAGGCTTCAGATTGTGGTATGATACATAGCCTCCTTCCTGCATCTGCTCGCAGCGACCCAGCTGCGTATGCTCTTCAACGCCTAACGCCCATCGCTCGTATCATCGATGCATCATTGTCATCTAAGGTGCCAACACCTGCTTGTCATCCACATACGGCTCCTCCCTGATCCCATCCTTCGTCACCACCTTGACCAACACGCCCTTGAAATCAATCGGTAACCGTCTCTTCAGCTCGTCCGTGCACATCCTCAAGATCTTCATGCCTTGCTCGAATGAGATATCGGGGTGATGGTGTTTGTCGAGGATACTGAGGCAGTAGTATTGTGCGTAGCCGTGGGCGGCGTACGGGAGTGGTGCGCACGAGGCCAGGTAGTCGATCCAGTAGAGCTGGGGCTTGTTGGAGATGTCGTCGAAGCCGCCGAGGAGGAGGTTGACGTTGTAGGGAGAGCGAGATCGTAGGGACTTGGCGAGCTCGGAGCGCACGAAGGACGCGGTCTCGTAGGGTGTGAGGTCGGTACTGTTGCGCATCGAGTAGAGCTGGATGTTGGCCTGGATGTATTCCGCGAATTGTACTATCATCTCATCAGTGTTGATCTTGCACACTGTTAGTGGCATGATCTACCTGTGTCGCCCGCTTCTCCGCTGAAGGCCATGAGGGTGTGCTTGTTGAGCTGGCGGGTCTTGTCATCGGTCGACTTCAAGATGGAGGCGCCTCGCATGGCGGCTTTGGAGGCGGCGACGATGGTGAAGTCCTTGCCAGTGATTCCGAGTAAGACCTCCCTATTCTATTGTCAGCATCTCTCTAATGTCATGATGGATATCGACATACATGATTGCCGTTGTCGTGCGTGGTACTGGTGGTGTTTGGTGGTGATGATTTAGCGCTCGATAGACCTTTGGAGAGCTCACCAAAGGGCACAAGGCAGCTCCTCGATTCGCGTCACACTCGCGCGGAATCCAGCCGAAGAGCAACCGGCGGCCAAAAAAGTTCCCTGTGGAGTGCTTGCTCTTCTACTATCTGGCACTGCACCATCAATTGTACTGATAGCAACACAGTACAGCTCTGTCGTGTGAAAGCAGGAGTTCGCGACCAAGTCTGTACGATCCAAAGTTGCCCAAGACATCCCAGACGCTCTGCACAGTACCTCGGAAGGCGCATGGTCGAAAACTGCATTCAAACGTGAATCAAGCAGTACACGAAGATGGCATACAAGGCAGACTACAAGACGACATTCGAGCCTAGCAGAGTAATCCAGCCCATCTACACCGGCGGCGCTGTCTCCCTCAGCGAAGATGGCAAGATTCTAGCGTCAACGATCGGCGAGGAAGCTCTTCTCACGGACTTAAACACCGGAGCACCTTTGGCACGTATCGAAGGCGTAAGTGCTATGCTTTACGGTTACGTACACCAGGACTGACTGTTGACCAAGTGACTAGGATGGCGAACCTCTTACCACCCTCACCATCACACCTGATGCATCGTACCTCATACTATGCTCGCGATCACAGTCTATGCGCGTGTATGCGCTGCAAGTGTCCGAACTGGACGACAGCGTAGAGCCTAAGCTAGTCAGGACCCTCAAACCACACACAACGCCTGTGGTCGTGCTTGTGACGGATGCGACCAGCTCTCTGCTGGCTACCGGTGGCGCCGATGGCGTGGTCAAGGTCTGGGACATCCGAGGCGGCTTTGCGACACATACCTTCCATGGACATAGTGGCGTGATATCGGCATTGCGCTTCTTCCAGGTCGACCCGGAGTCTGAGCAGTCCAGTAAGAGCAAGAGGCGGAAAAGCAAGCAGAAGAACGAAGAGGCCGAACCAGTCCAAGACGAGGCAACGGCAGGATACAGGCTGGCTTCGGGAGGCGAAGATGGTCGGGTCAGAGTCTGGGATCTGCACAAGAGGAAGAGTACTGCAAATCTGGAGTCGCACGTCTCGGTAGTGAGGAGCTTGGACTATTCGCCCGAGCAGAGACTACTGCTTTCAGCCAGCAGAGACAAGACCGTGATACTATGGGACTCGCAGACATGGCAGACTGCATCTACGGTGGCGGTTCTGGAGACCGTGGAGAAGGCTGGCTTTCTGGAACAGGGACGTTTCATCTACACCGGCGGAGAGACAGCAAGGCTGCGGGTATGGAGCACACAGGGTGGAAACGAAGTGACAGAAGAAGAGGACGCAGGCGCGGAGATTGAGGGTATACTGGACGTGCTACATCACATCAGTCTTCCCTACCTGGTGACCGTGCATGCAGATCAGACTCTGGTGTTGCGATCACTCGAAACCCTTTCGAAGGGCAGCAAATTGTCAAGGCGAATACCGCCGTTGAAGGTCCTGCGGCGTATCAGTGGCACGCACGACGAAGTCATCGACCTCGCATACATCGGCCAAGACCGCAGCCTGCTAGCTCTGGCCACGAACTTGGAGGACATTCGAGTGATCTCGCTGGATACGGAGGATCCTTCAACACCATACTTCGGTGCCGATGTGGCTCTGCTCAAAGGACATTCCGACATCATCATCACAATCGACACAGACTGGTCAGGGCATTGGCTAGCCACAGGCGCAAAGGACAATACTGCCAGACTATGGCGGCTAGACCCTCAGAACAGCTCCTACACATGCTATGCGACGTTCACAGGTCACGCAGAAAGTATTGGTGCTGTCGCATTACCTTCTGCAGCACCTCAGACCGGCTCGAAAGACTACACTCATCCACTCGATCATCCACCCAAGTTCTTGATCACGGGCAGTCAAGACAAGACCGTCAAACGATGGGACATCGGCAGCCAGCCAGGTAAAGTGCCGCGAGCCGCATATACCAGGAAAGCGCATGACAAAGACATCAACGCCATCGAGACATCACATTCCACCACTTCGCCGCTTTTCGCCTCCGCATCGCAAGACCGAACTGTCAAGATATGGGACGTGGAGACGGGTGAAGCTGTCGGTGTACTGCGAGGCCACAAGCGCGGTGTCTGGACGGTGGCATTCTCTCCACCTACCATGCCAGCGCTCACCACCACTGGCGAAGGCGGCGCCGCAAGTAGTGCCAAAGGAATGGTAGTGACTGGGAGTGGCGACAAGACCGTCAAGATCTGGAGCTTGACAGACTACAGCTGCTTGCGCACCTTCGAAGGACATGCCAACAGTGTGCTGAAAGTTGTATGGCTCCCTCCTCCGACAAAGAGTGGTAAGGACAGGCGAGGCGTACAGGTCGCAAGTGCAGCTGGCGACGGGTTGGTCAAAGTCTGGGACGCACAAAGTAGTGAGTGTGCGGCGACGCTAGACAACCACGTTGACCGTGTCTGGGCTCTGGCAGTCAAGCCTACAACGACCGATGATAAGAAAGAGAAGACTGCGGACGACGCGGGAGAGGAAGAAGGCGATTCGAATGAATCATCGCTTGAGCTAGTATCAGGATCTGCGGACAGCACGCTCACCTTTTGGCTCGATACTACTGCATCGACGGCACAAGAAGCCACTACCAAAGCGACTGCCCGGATTGAGCAGGACCAAGAATTGCAAAACCATATTCGATCGAACAACTTTCGCGAAGCAATCGTGCTAGCCCTGCAACTGAACCACCCGAAGCGTCTCCTCGAGCTCTTCAGCACGGTTATTGACGAACCACAAGAAGAGCGCAGTCTCACAGGCCGGATAGAAGTCGACCAAGTCCTGGCTTCTCTCAGCGAAGGCCAGATCTGGAGTCTGCTACGCCGGACACGAGACTGGAACGCGAACGGCCGGACACATCATGTTGCGCAGCGAGTTCTGTATGCTCTGCTGCGGACATACCCGAAGGAGAAAATCATGGCTCTGAATAGACGGCGAAAGACTGCTGCATCCGATACAGACGAGGCACTGGCTGGTGCTATGGCGGAGCTTAGCACGAAGGAGAAGACGCAAAGTAAGGAAAGCGTCAAGGATGTCGTTGATGCGCTGAAGGCGTACACCGAAAAGCACTATGATCGGCTCGGTAAGACGAGTGAGGAGAGATTCGTGCTATTGTGGGCACTGAACCAGATGGACGATGTCGCAGCGCCGATTGGAACTCTGACGAACGGTGTCAATGGCCATGCGGCGGAACATGAGGAAGATGTACTGATGCTGGATAGCGCATGAAGAGATGTGTTTCTGGACCATGCCATTCGTGTACGTCAAACCCAGTAATTGATCAACAGAGCCTATCATTGCAATTAACCTAACAAGCCTTAGTTGATCAAATGATTGAGCGTGGTTGTTCAACGCAATCAACATGGATCTCCAACGGACTCAGCACGGATACTGAGATGATGGGACTGCTTCCTGAACTACCAGCCGCGGCCAGCTGAAGAAAGTCTGTGGACGGAGAAGTTTCCGGTGCGCCTTCACAATGTTACCGAAAGGTCAATATATCCTTTCTTTACCCCTTTGATCTCGTTCACCATCGCATCGTCGCAGCATGCCCTGTCGCCACAATTCCCGGCCTCCGGGCACCTCTTTTTCCCCTCTAGCTCCCTGATATGCATTCTCCTAAATTCCTCCGCACACCCACTCTTCTGCACCATCTGATGGACCTGATTGCACAGCACAAGCGGGAATAACCCCGAGCCGTCGAGCTCAGCCCAGAGATGGAAGCAGGTAGGGTGATCGGCGGCCTCTGTGATCAGCGAGCGTGCAATCAAGTCGTAGAATGACATGTTGCAGGTCACGGTGTGCTGTTTTATTTCAGCTGTGACTTGGTCGAGGAGGCTGTGGCTTCGTCGCTGAGAGGTGGATGGAGATCGTTGCTTGCGAAGATCTTGAGGCTAAGATGGGGGATCGGCAGGATCGTGTAGGTCTCGGAAGGTGCGGCCAAGCCCAATTGCTGCTATGGCTTGGTCATCGTCGTCGTAATCGAGGTCATCAGATCCGAGTTCCTCGAGGTCAACGTTGTTGGTATCGTCATTCTCGTCGTCTTCTTCGTCTTCGCCAGTACATTCGTCGTCATCGATAGCTTTGTCATCGTCCTCCCCATGAGCGTTGCTACCCATCAAGCTCGGGCCAGTCCGCCCCTCCGAGTAGCTGTTCGCCGCGTTTTGAGTAAGGCGCGTGACCAGAATGAACAGTGTGTAGATCTAGTCCTTGAAATCACCCGGCTCAGATCTTCGAGGGTCGTACTCCGGCATGGCAAGGCTGTTAAGAGCCAGGTGCTCGTGCCAGCCACTAGTCAGACAGCGGCCAAGATCGTGAGCAGACTGTTCGGGCTGGTGCTCACAGAGATTCATCACCCTATCCGAAAGGTAGCGATCGACTTCCTTCCAACCATCCAGGCACAAATTCCCTGCTGTGCTGGGCTGATTCGCTCCGCCTAACACATCGTCAAGTATTTCTCTGGAACTGAACCCCGTTACGAGAGCGATAATCTGAGGTCGCAGACGCGGAGGTGTCATCAGCGTTGGGCCCTTGCACTCGATGTGCATCAGATATCTCCGAGAGTGAGGCGGTCCGACGTTGAAAGAGAGATACACAAGCATCTCGCGGAGTACATCCTTTTCCATATCCGGCTCGAAGTGCCCGAAGTCCTCCAGGTCCCACTCCTCGATCTCTATAAAGGCGGTTGCCGTAGTGTAGGGTGCCGTCGACGCCGCTTACGACACTGAGCATGCGTGATCGGGGAGCATCTAGGTCGAATACTGCGTCATCTTCGCTGTCGTTCGAATCGTCGCCTTCGCTTGACTCATCGTAATCTGCATCTTCGTATTCCTCGTCGTACTCCTCGTCATCGTCCTCATCTATTGCCTCGTCGCTGCTTTCCCAATCATCTGGTCTCTCATAAAGAGGCCTGCGGCACGATGGACAGGTGTGTGCATTCGGGATCGACTCCTTGGCGCAGCCCATGCAGAATTAGTGGCCGCACTCTGTCTTGATCGGATCGCCGAACTCTTAGGCAATGTCAGTATTTCATTGCTACATTATCTCCAATGAGACAACATACCTCGTAGCAGATCGGCCATTCTTCAGCAGTGAGGCCTGCAAGAAACTCGGCTTGGGTTTGTAGCGTCAGGTTCCTGTCAGGTATTTGGCGATTGTGGTTCAGTCGATGTTGTAGGAGTATAGAATGTGGTGAAAGGTTGGATACAATTTGACGTTCGAGATCTCGCTGGAAGGTCGAAGTTTCATGGAGCACGAGCACGGACCAGAAACTTCGGATTCATTCGGCGTCACATGCTTTCTTCACCCTTGACTCACGCCATTCCCTACTTCGAGATTCATCGATGCTCTCCAAATAACCAATATTAGTCTCTATACTTTTGGATTCGTGACTTACGAAGGAGGGGCTTGCACTCTCGACGGGACATTCACCATTTATTCTCGACCCTGCTAATGCCTGGAGGTACAGACTTTCCGCAACACTGCACACTATTGGTAACTATTCTCGCCGCTCGCTTTCGGTCTCCACATCTATCTGTATCTTCCTATCTGGCGATGGTAAAGTGTCCCGCAGTGGCTATGTCCTCCATACCTCCACCTCGGGCTCGCCGTGTCTGTCCTCGCAGCCGGTCGTTCATGAGTTCATGACTATTCTCGCAGCGCTCTTTTGAGATGGCACCTTCACCCATGTTCCCATACTGATCGTCACCACTCGTGCATCCAATGTCTTTGCAATCATGTCGAGAGCGATCGAGGTGTATGGGGAGATAGACCGAGTCACAGCGTACTTCTTCAGCTCGCCTACAATGACTGCGATGATAGATCTCTTCTCGTCGCCCAGATCGTGGAGGTCGTGTTCGTCTGTGTCTCTGAGTTGGAGTGTCGCGGTATCGTTCGTGAGGTCCCGGATTTGTTTTGCGGTTGGGTGCTCGTTCGTGGTGAACTGACTCATGAGCTGTGCGCCAATGAATGTGTGGCCTGGTTGGCGGTGATAATTGTCCTCGTAATTCATGCCGAACTCCCCAAAAGCATGAAGAATGGGTTCGTCATCGTCGGGCCACGTGTTGGTGCGAGGCTGAGGCTCCAGACATCGTCGCAAATGTACCTGTGGGCGAGGTCCCAAGGTGAGGTCTAGGAAGTTGTCGAAAGGGGAGTGGGAGCTTACTGGTATGTAGGACTACCAGAGGCGCCTTCGGCGCAGAATTCGGAGATGGCGGTGTCGATAGTGGCTTCGTTGAAGCCGTCACCGCAGGCGAAGCAGACGGTACCAGCACCACGCTTGGCAACAATAGGGGCTGTGGCGTTAGTGAGGATGATCTTTGAGGCATCAGCTGTGTGTCGTGATGTCCGGTTTCGTTACTTGCATCGGCCGGGAGTGCTGCAGTGTATGTGGCTATGCTGAGCGCGGATGTGAGTAGCTTGATCAAGATGTTCATCTTGGTGGTTGTAAGGGGCTTTTAGCGATGGTGGCTGATGTTGATTTTGATGGAGCAACGGATGTGTCTGTATGCATGCAAGCGGAAGACCAAAAGGTGAGACATTGAATAGTGGATACTGGGAGACTGAGTTGTAGTATTTCGCATGTGATCCAACATGCTGGCTGCAAGGACGTATTGAACGGCGCGCGAGCAGGAGTATGTGCTCCGACCAAAGTGAATGAAATGTTCCCTGTTCGTGTTCGCCTACGATGTTGATCTGAAATTTGCTGCACCGGAGCGCCCTGATCCGCGATCACAGCAAACAAGTACTAACATGCCGCTGCCGATGAGAACAAGCTTGTCGCCAATTTGGCAGTAGAAAGGCGGCCCAATTTGCCATGAGGTCCGATGCTGCGCTGGAGCCCTGAGTCATCTACTCGCATTGGCTGGATCTGGGTCTTGGACACGCCGACCATCACAGCATACAGTTCAATCTGCTGCTTCAAGATCTGCAACGGTCAGTCTTTGCAGCTTTCATACCACAGATACGCTGAGGCTTGCATGGGCTGCGTATGTTGGAGCCTCGAAATAACACCATGGTGGCTGCCCGAGCATGTAGGTGATGTTTCGACGATGCGTTCGTGTCCGAAGTCCACGCTACTCGGGTCCGGGGTCTTGAAGTGGAGCCTGCATTGGGTACCAGATCTAAGACTTCAGGCATGAGCTTCCGTCAGCCGGGGAGATTGCTGATTCACACCGGGCGGCCACCGAGCGTGTGTTTGTCCCTGCAGTCCAGGCACAATGCAGGTCCACATCACACGAAGATGCCACGATCCTGCCCCATAAGTCGCAGCAGTAATAGCATGAAGTGTAGTCTCCAGCCGGGGTGGGGTAGCTCCTTCCTCTGATGTCAGTCGGATCTGCCTAGGACATAACACTAATGACACCAATGCCCTTCGGATATACCGCTTGCTCCATCGACAACTTCAGGATCGTCCTGTGCTACCAGGAAACACAGTAGACACCACTTCACACCTCACTAAGCACGTGCCTGTAACCCAAACCATTCACCATGTCTTCCTTGACCCAACCTTACTTCCTCCACGACCATCCCGTCTCCTCCTACGCCCAAAAAGTCCGCATGGCCCTCCGTCTCAAAGGTCTAGCATTCGAAAGCAAAACACCCCCAAACCTAGGCTCCGGCGAAGCAAACGCCTCCTTCTTCAAAGCAAATCCCCGCATGGAAGTCCCCGCCCTGATCGACGGGGATTTCGCAATCTTCGACAGTACCGCAATCCTGATGTATCTTGAAGACAAACACCCCGAGAAACCATTACTTCCCAAGGATCCAAAGGCCAGAGCCGAAGCCAGAATGATCGAAGAAGTATGCGACACGCACTACGAAGCGGTGAACTGGAGTATCGGAGAGATAAACTGGTTTGATCGAGCCACGGGGTCGGAAAAGGAGAGGTTAATCGCTGCCGCGATCGAGCAGACGGGTCAGTTGCAAGAATGGTTAACGACTAAACTCGGATCTCAATCTTTCTTCAACGGCACGACGCCTGGGTACGCCGATATCGCGGTTGCACCGATCGTGAATCGCAGTGTGCATTATGGCTATGGACCGAAAGAAGGGTCGCCATTGCAGTCGTGGCATCAGAGGATCAGTGGGGTGCCTGCGATTAGTGAGACGTTTGCGGAAATGACTGCGGGGGCGAAGCAGATGGCGGGATCGGGGCCTGCGACTTTTGCGAAAGGGAGCGGGAGGAGGAGGGAGTATAGGGATCATAGGTTGGAGTGGATGGTGAAGAATGGGGCGTTGGGCATCGTGCAAAAGGGAATTGAGGAGGATACTGTGAGGTTCGGATGGCCGCATCCGCAGGCGTAGGTTGGTAGTGTACATAGGATTGTACACGTCGAGTGCTATGTGGGTATTAGTCGAAGCCTGCAAAGTCGTCGTTGCCGTTCGGAAGGATGTCCAGTGTGTCGCTAGAGGTTTCGCCGTCGAGTAGTTTTCGAGGAATGTCGAAGAGTGTGAGGCAGTTCGTGGCGTCTTTCATTTCTTGCCATCGGCCGAGACGTGATTCCTTTCCCACTGCGGCAACAACAACGACGCCATCCTTAGCTCGCTCGCCTCGGTCCGCGATTGCCAGATCATTGATGATGCCGTTGATGCGACTGTGCTTTTCGCTGCCGTCAATCATGACACTCAGCGCGTCGTTGGATAGTGCCGCGGCATCCAGGTCCTCATCCTTGAGGAGCTCCTCCACAGATAGATCTGTCGATCCTATGCGACCCACCGCTTCTATCCGCCTCTTGTCGGCGCTGATCTTCCATACTCGCAGATATCCATCCCAGCTGCCACTGACAAATGTGTCAGAGTAAGGTATTGCTCGCAATGCGGTGATCCATCTGGCTTGTGGTTTCGTTCGCGCTTCTTCTGGTGGGTCGACTTCCGCACTAACTTCTTCCAATGGTAGAGGTGGGTCCATTCCATGCGCGAGAGGGTATACATGCACGGCTTTCTTTTTGTGAATGTTCCAAAGTGATATCGATCCATTGTCTGACCCGGTCACGAATGTGTCGTCGTCGATGCAAGACACTCGATCTGTAGAGCCTTCGTGTGCTGGCTCATCTTCCGCCATGTCGATACCGCTGTCGTTGGACTTCGCATACCTATCCCTCTTTGGCGCTCCACCTCCACGGAACACCAATTGGCTCTCTTCCACGATCTTCCAAAACCTTGCAGTCCTGTCTCTTGCTCCAACCGTTACGCAAGTCTCGGTCGCAAGTGCGCTGACATCCACCACCTCGTCTTGGTGCCCGAACAATGTCTCAACATATGATAGCTCATCCAGAGAGTATGTATTTATCGTCCGGTCTTTGCTCGCGCTGTACAGCTGGTTCGTACCTCTTCGAAATGCGAGACCAATGATGGCGTCTCTGTGACCTCGTTGGCCAGGCGATGGAAACACTCTCAAAGGCTTCAGTGTCGCAGCGTCCCAGACTATCAACTTCTTGTCCGCTCCCCCTGTTGCCACAAACTTTCCATTCTGCGATGCTGCCACACATAGTATCGCCATGGTGTGCTGCTCTGCATCGTTGCTATGAGTGTTCTTGCCAAATCGTCCCGAGGCCAGCACTTTCTGCGGTTTTCTGCTAGGCACCTTGCCAAATTTGTTCGGCGACCTGTCTGAAGAAGGCAGACGCCATTTGACCAGAACCGCGTCTTTGCCGACAGTGTATACATGCTCGCCAGATATGGCCACACCCGTTACAGACTTCTGGTGACGCCTCGCCTGTCCCCGTTCTGCTTTACTCCAGTCGAACTCCTGCGCGATCCATCTGTAGAGCTTCCCGCGTGTCTCTGCTGTGTCCTCCTTCAGCCTCTCGCCCATACGTCGCCGCAAATTTTCTTGGTCGACATCTTTGGCATCAAATCCCACTTCCTCTTCCACTTCCTTTTGAGTGTTCTTGAGATACTGCTCCGCCAGTCGTATCCGCTTGGCACCGGCATCCTCGTTAATGAAGTCTTCCTCCTCCTCCTCCTCCTCCTCGTCGTCTTCTATATCGCCTCCCCGTACTGGACCCTCATCGTCGGAGATATCACTGCCAGAGATCGATTCGTCGCGGGTCGCTCTGCTCGTCCGTGCATTCTTCCCAGTCGCACGTGGAACAGCATCGCCTTGCGCCCGCTTTCGCTTCTTCTGCGAAGCCGGCAAGGTGAAGAAGGACGACATGGCAGGTGGGTGATCGCTCGTGTGCCACTGAAGCAAAGTTTGGACATAGAAAAAGTTGAAGCTCGCGCCGGAGTGGAGTCCGCCCGGCTGTTTCTCTCTGAACCGTTCACAACTCTAAATATTCAGCCCGGCTCAACATCAAACCAACAAGACAAAACATCGACATGCGCAACTTGATCCTGATGTGCCCTTGAAGCTGAAAAGCCGGGACACCACCTTGCTCCTTGGGACCAAAGCATTATGGCGATCAGGCACATGAGGTGGCACAGACGTTCAAACACAGCCCTGCGGATCTCATGAAGACATATTCCCGGCAGGCAACATGGGTAGACATCAGTACCTGACCAGGCTGGCTTTTGGACGGTCTGCTTTCGAAGACCCAGAGCCCTCGTCAATGAATAGAGCAAGAGATGATGAAGACGACTCGGAGTTCAGACAGCAATATGATGCCAAGGGCCGACCCATCAATGCAGCCACAGATGCAACCAATGCCGAGCTTCGAAACGCACAGAACGAAGTCCTTGAGCTGGTCGGTGTCGTTGAGCGAAAGGATCGATCTGATCGTGCTAATGAGAATCGAAATCGTTGTTCCAGAGAGCAACGCCAAGCCCTGCTGGCAGCAGAGAACGACAATGGGGAAGTGCTCGAATATGCCCTCCTCCCAATCAGCTTCTTCTCGCATTTATGGGCAGAGTCGCTTCTTCAGAGAGTCCAGGTCGGCTTCTATGACGCCCGGCGTGCCATGTGGGACATCATAGAACACGAGTGGCACTCCATCCGGAATGCGAGTGGCAACCAGAGACTGGCGATGCTACTCCCAGGCCTGGGTGACACAATCGCTCATCTACTAGTGAGGATGCCCATTATCTTGGCTGCTGAGCAGATTCTCGGGAGACTCCAAGTTCATCTCCTGAAGCGTTGCAAGACCCGCAAGTCGAGGGAACGTATGTGTACGGCCATGACTTTCGGCTTTCAAACCGTGCTCGCTGCTGTCGACGTAGCTTTGCTGCCAATGGAATTCCACTGCAGCGCTCAGCGTCTGGGGTTGGCACCACAACTGCCGCTATTTCCGCCGCTCAAAGTTTTCCTGCCTTTGCACGGAGATTCGTTCCATCGATTCGGCTGGCTACCTCTGCTGGGCCTCACTTCTCCTGCAGGTCTACTTCTGTTGCAAAAAGTCATCCACTACGATGTCGACGAAGACAGAGTCCCAATCTGTAGCCTCTTCACACCATTTCGCTATCCGGCCATCACAGACCATCCAACATCATCTCTGTTGACGCCACTCGAGCGTCCCGCCATTCGCGAAGATCCTTTGGGCTGGATCCTTTATCAAACATGGTTGGTGCGAACGAGGTTTATGCGATGGAGCGGCTGGAACGTCGTCAAGGTATCAACCAGGCCGCGGGAAGATGATTTCGAAAATGACACAACTCTTAACTGGGACATCGATGATCCCGAATGCCCGCCCCCGTCAGTGCATCGCTCCACTGCACTAGCTCACTCGACAGCGAACTATCTCGCATCAACCATAGACTGGTTCTTCTCCCGGCTTTTGACATTGCCATTCGAGAGTCTGATGCTCAGATCAATCGCTCACTCTTACATGTTCTCCTCGACAACGTCGAAAACACCCCGAGGCATCGAAGCAGTGGTGAACCTCTACGCTCCCCTTGGCGGCGGTCCCATTGGCCATCTGTTGCAGTCACCACTTGCCGCATCGTCTTGGTCTGCGACAGGTTCCTACCTTGGCAGGCTCGGTCTTGCAATCGCACTGACGACCTCGATCGATGCACTCCTCTTTTTTGGAGTGTACAGCAGCACTAAATACATAGGCACCAGACACTTTAGCTGGGGCCGCGGAGACGACCGCCAAAGGCGCAACAGAAAAAGGCTGCTATCATAAGGCAGTAATGCATCCGCTTCGTAACCATAGTATCTACATAACATGCATGCCAAGCATATCACATTCTTCTCAATCCATGCTCGCATCCACGCTTCCGAAGCTCTCTAACAATACACCCAAACCGCGTCCCAAAAATGCTAGGACGCAATACAACAACCTCACCTAAACAAATCCGGCATAGGACTTGGAGGTAGCTCTCCACCATTCCACTCCTAGTCAGAATCCATCGGCTTATCCTCAAGTTGCACCCTCTGATCCGGCTTCTAATCGAAATCCATGGGCTTATCCTCGAGCTGTACGCCCTTACTTTGTTCCTGCTCGGGTTCTGCGCTGTCGTGCTTGTTGACGAGACTCTGTCGCCGAAGGCCGCCGGTGCCACGACGACCGTAGGCGGTGCGACGGGTGAAGCTGTCGTTCTTGGTAGGTGTGCTGTCGGTCGGTGTGGCTTCTGATGGTGAGTCGACTTCGTCTGCGTTGGTTATGTGGTATTTGGAGGAGGGTGCTTTGATGCCCGGGACGGCGGCCTCGGAGGCCGGTCGGGCGCTGCTGGTCACGTTTGAGGTAGACTCAATGCTATTAGCGTAGTAGTGGTTGTGGTTCACGAAGTCTCCGGTGGAGTTGATAGAGGCCGACATCCTCGAAGCTGCACCGAATGCACGTTTTGCTTCGTCGACCGAGGTCCGTGCCTTCGGAGTGTGATCATCAGTGTGTTCTGATGGAGGTGGTTGATGAAAGCCATTGGTTCTGTCAAGAGTGTCTCTCGATGACGGTGGAGCTCTGCCTCCGGGAGGGCTTTGAGGCACGCCGAGACTGTCACGGTGGCTCGACGTGCTCGAGGTGGTTGGCGATGCCACGCGTCTCTCCGACGTCTGTGCCGCAGTCGTGCTCACAGGAAACCTAGTCTCTGGTCCACGGCTGCGATCGCGTCGATGTGCTGGGATGGGACCTCTTGTCGAGGACTCCGATGAGGGACTCGCTGCCCGGCTTCTGGTTCCGCCTGCGTGGGCTTGTCCATGTTGTGCGGCCGCGATAGCGCGCTGTCGTTCTTCCATATGCTCCTTGCGCCTCGACTCATCGGTACTAATTGCACGAGCTTGTCGCGTGGATCCAGAGTTTGTATGCGTAAGGGTAGACTGCCGCTTAAGCTCGCCAAAAATCGTATCCTTGTGCGCAAACAAGTCCTTGAGCAGCCGTACATTGTACTTCTCGTTCATGCTGAGACCAGTCTCCTGTCTTGGCCGCATGATGCAGGGCGCCATGGTGGCTGCTAGCTTCGCAACGTACTCGTCGTCAGCGCTGGCCAGCTCGATAAGTCGGGTGAAGTGTGTGATCAGAGCATCCAGAGTAGCGATGTTTGCAAGTCGAAGTTGTCCAAGCGTAGATTGAATGACCTGTATCCGGGCGCTTTCTGAAGTCGGTTGCGAGGTTGTTGTGTAGACAGTTTTGATGATCTCGTATACGTGCGAGCTCACAAGACTGTCGGGTAGCTCCAGGAGGTACAGCTTCAGCACAGATGCAACGATCGGCACCTCGTACTTCTCCAGCAACGCCTGTTCCACACGCTTGCCGGTATTGATCTGATTCCGGAGGTGGTGTGTCGCTCCAAGTGGAACCTCCACAAGCCAAACATTGCGCCGCGCTTCATCGCCTTCCAGATCTGGGTAGTGGGAGTCCATGAATGTCAAGATGGTGGTGATGACAAGTGGCACGCGCTTCCTGTCGGTTCGTGCACGCGCCTCGATGTCAACGCCGAATGTCTGTTCGTCGTTGTTGTTGTAGTAGTTCTCGTAGACCGTTACCTTTGGCAAGAAGCTACCAGTCTTGTAGTTCTCCAGGGTGTAGCGCAGATCACCAAGTGGCTGCACAGTCTCCTGGAAGAGCATCATATTGTCGACAGTTGACTGTAACGAGGGTATCACGTTGCTGACAGCGCCGCTGAAGTCGAGGATGACGCTCTTGATCGCTTTCAGACGGTCAAGCTCGCAGCGCTCCATGAACTTCATGTGGTCGATCATGGCCTCCTCCAAGCTGCAGCGCATCCCGTCAAGCTTCTTGACTGCGCCTTTGTATCGTTCGTCCGCTTCCTTCGCTTCTCTCCGTAACCTCTCGGCTGGAGTCTCGTTTGGATGTGCGTTGTTCAATGGATTCCAGCCACCAAGATACTCAGAGACTTTGTCTCCTATGACGGGACTGCCCGGTATCGAGCTGTCCGAGCCTTGAGACATCATAGTCGACGTGCGATTGAGTAGTCCCGATCGTTTCTCCGGAATTCCTGTAAGCTGAAAGACCTTTGGCCGCCACTGATAGTTCATCTTGCTGCTGTTGGCAAAGTTACTGCCAACATTTCCGACCAACCTCAGGAAGCCATTGTCAACCAGGTCTTGTCCAATCTGCTCGGCGTACGTAACGCTGTTTGCCTGAAGGTGTTTCTGGATATAATCGACTATTTCGGCGCCGGTCGTCACATTCTGGTAGGTGCCTATTATGGGTACCTTGTACTCTCCCAGCCGGAGGTTGTCAAGTACGTGCGTCAAGATCTTCTTGAGCTGGTCCGGCATGTAGGTCTTGTCGCCAATCTCCACAGGCTCTGGCTCCGCCTCTTCCTCTTCCACCTTAATGCTGGGCACCGCCTGCGGCGCGGTCTTTGGGGAGCCTGTTGCGGCTGCAGCACCCGGATCCTGAAATGCAAGCTTTTCTTCTTCGTCCAGATCTTCAACCCTCCGGCACTTGTTGTAGTATGCACTGCGATATTGTCGCACTGTTTCCGCCTGTCGATCGTGTGCCTTTATACGTCCCTGGAGATCGTCCTGGCTGTTCTGTACCCGTGCTGCGTGCTGGTCACACCACCGCCCGAACGGATTCACCACAAGCTCGCGGATGTTGGAGGCTATCTTGCGGTGGTTGCCCGCCGCTTGTGTCATCTCAGAGCGCACTCCCTCATACGCCTTCTTGACACTCGCACCATCGTCTTTCCGAAAGCCTCCGTCTATCCTGTTCGTGGCCGTCTCAATGTCTCCAAGCTTCTGGCCATACAGATCCTCCGCGTCTGCGCGCATCCGCGCAATCGTGAGTATCTGATCATTCTCCTGTACGCCCTGCTGCAGCTTTCCAAACAATACTCCAAGACCTGCCAATCGTCAGTCTGCCAGGCGCCTCACTTGCGGATCTCAGTGCCTACCAGCTGCATAGTCCGGCGACCAGAAGGAGCTTGCGAATGAACTCATGGTTGCCTGTGTATGCCAAGTGTACCAGAACTATGTGCGCCTGCGCTACTGTATGGCCAATTGGGGCACGGGATGACCAGTTTCTGAGGATGAACGAGTGTAGCGAAGCCGTGGTTTGCGCCGGAGATCGTTTTGTGGCTTAGACCGCTCGCATACTATACAAAAGGCGCGATATTCGTCTCCCGTGGGTCCAAGGGGCATGTGAAAGCAAGAACGAAGGCAGTGCAAGTGAAGACGGATCAAGTAGATGTCGTTTGGGTACAACGACAAGGAACTTCGTCAACCCCAAGCGAAGCGCGACGTTCGTGTTTAGGGTTTCAGCCGCGAACGTTGTTCACTTCGTCGTCTGTGGCGTCTATCAATGTCAAACGGGTCCCCAAAGAGCATTCGGACAGCCTAAAGTGGCACTCTCTCAAAGTGTTTGTAGCAAGAAGTCCGGATGAAACACGCCTGCCAGACATCGTGCGTGGTAATGCCATGCCATGTGGACGTTCCTTCCCAACTTCCGCAGCCACATGCGCCACAGCAAGGGAAAGCACGTGAAAGTGACGTGGCCCCACCGGCCTCAGGCAACATCGAAAGTCCGTTATGCCTGCCATATTAGAAATCGTCTCGCACCCCACCACCAGTATTTCGACAGCAGCCATCGAGAGCAGCCATGGCACCAGCCAGATCCAAGAAGGCCATCAGGGCTGCCACTGCTGCTGAACCTCCTTCCAGCCAGAGCGATGGCAATGTTCAGTCTCAATCACAGGACGCATCGCAGTCACAGGATGTCAGTGACAATTTCCAGAAGCTGGCTGAAGCCATGACCAAACAGAAGGAACAGGTGGGGTCCGCCACGGTTACATCCCGATGCCACTGTCTCAACACGGTCGGCACGACTGACCTAAGAAAATGTAGTCCAAAGCCCGCAGAAAGCAACGTGAGCAGGAGACCGAGCGGTCACGCAAGCAACGCGTCGATAAGATTCTGAAGCAGATGAAGGAGTGCCGCCGCAAGCATGAAGAGGAACTGTACGTCATGAGAAATCAGCTCGACCATTTCATTGAGTACTGATCTCGCAGGCGAGAGCTGCGTCGCCCAAAGCTGGATCGCCTCCGTGAGCTGCTGGCAAAGAAACGCGACACCGAAAGCAAGCTGGAGCAATGCCACGACCTCAAGGATCAAGCCTTCGAGGCCACTGTCCAACGTTACCAAGCTGCGGCGACCGATCGGCTACGACAGAATGAAGTCGAGGACGACTGACAAGCGGACTCGTTGATTAACGGCGCAATGGTCAACGCTGCCCTGGCCAAGCCGAAGCATTAGAGTGCTGCAGATGTGTCGGTGGGGATGGCCGCCGCCGGACGCTGCAGTCTAAGGATTCGGTCAAAATAAGACCATCCACTAGCATCTCGCGCGTGCTTTATTACGTCCATTCGCTTAGGTAAGCTTCTTCCGCTCGACTCCACCTGCTCGCTGACAGTAGCCAAAGCTGTGCAAGTGTCAAACTGATGGCCTACTCTTTGCAGTACATTGTCAACGACGACTGCTACCATTGTTCGGATTCAGAAGTGATCCGTGGAAGATCGACCATAAGTACGCAGTCTGATCGACAGATATCATCGATGAGAAACTGTCACAATTACCAATTCTGTGGCTTTCACCTGCAAGAGGAAATGCGGCTACTGCGGCGGAGCAGAGCAACTCAGCGACAAGGCGACTGCGCCACACGTCAAATCCTCTGCCCTGAACCCGTCCTTCGGCTCGCCTAGCCTAGATCGATTCCAAACACGCCAGCATTCAACAGGATCGCAACTATACTCAAGACAGTAACATCTCCGTTCGCTGTGTCGAATACGTCATAACACATCGGCTGCTGCAGCTCTGACGAAAAGAAAATGTCTCGTGCGATCAACCCATGATGAAGCAGCTGTGTCCATGTCGGTGTCCGCCAAGCCGCGCATCGCGTAACAATCAGATACCGCTCCCCGGGCATTCGGTTCTCTTGGTTGGTGGCATAGCTTCCTGATCCCAGTCTGGAGATTGCTCTAGACCACCACTTGTTCCGTGCACGTTGCTGCATTCTGCAGACCGTACGATAAGCAGACTTCCATATTGTTGCACTCACAGAATCAGCTCCACGATGCTGACATGTACATGCCGCAAGCTGGAAGTGGCAAATTAAGGCGTGGGGATCCACCATGGCACGCATGGTCAAGATCTCCGGTACCGTGAATTTCGAACGCAGGAGTGCATGATGAAGCATCTGAAAGATCTCGATGAGTGCCGGAACTCCTCATTCTACGCGAAGCGTGGCCGGAGTTGACGCCGTGATGAGTTCCAACTCAATAATGGTACGGGTAATAGCAGAGGAGATGAGATAATTACGGCATGTTGCTACTATATGGGTAACAACGATGCACAATGATGCAGCGCGTGATGATAATCCCTTCCCCGATCGTCTTCTCACCCATCGTCCATCGTCCTTTGCCCAGCGCATATCGTCCATGCATGCAACCTCGTCATGCAATGCTGTGCAGCCATGCCTGGACGTTTCCCACCAGCCCACGCTATGCAGATGATCGCGGCAATGAAACGCCCGCCCATGTTCCGAGTCGCCGTGTCGAAATATGATGACTGCTGTCGCCGTCCGCATAGTGAAACCCGAGGCTACCATTTCATACACCATCGCATCTGTAAATCAGCGAAAACCCATCCCGGGTGCTGGAACGCCACCGATACCACCAGCCTGCGGTGGTGACGAGCGGTGAAACATCTGCACCAATCGTCGCCCGACACTGGGTTCGAGTTCGGTGCCGTCACGCGCAATCTTGACTTCCCTGTTCGCGTTCCATGGGTTGCGCAAGCCCCTGGTACGGTAAAAGGGTAATCTGTTGGTGGACAGCCATTCTATGTGGAATTGCTTGCCCCAGCTTTGACCACCGCCTTCTTGCCCTTGCGATGCATTGTCTTCACCAGAACGGTCTGCTTCCCAAAAGATAGTGCCTCGGGCAGAGTCATCGATAATGCGGCCTTTCGGGGCAGTAGCTGTCGCGGGTGTGGGAATGGATTGTGGTGATCCTGCTGGGTCAGCAGCCACTTCTTCGGCGGATGGAAAGTTTTTCGTAAGGTCGACGAGTTCGCCAGATATCGCAGAGGTCATGCGCGCATATCCAAAGTATTCGCCCGATTTGTTCGCGGAGAAGATTAGGAAAACGCTCTCCGCTTGGCCATATGCTTGATTGAGAGCCTCCTCGTTATGCGATTGCGTCGCCCAGATCCCGTTTCGTACACTTGCCTCCAGATCTTGGGCCGTAAGACTCTTGACAATGAAGTACTTTTCGGGCACTTTCTCGCCCACTGCTGTGGCAGGGGGTGCACTCCCTGCGCTCGCTGCTGGAGACCCGTCGGAGACGCCACTTTGCCCGGAATGACTGCGCGCAATAGTTGGACCACCAGTATCCTCAACATGCCCATCATCGCCATCAACGCCATCCACCCCGTCCACAACCTCTGGAGCACACGCTGCAAGGGGCGACAGCCGCGAGTTTGAACCATCATCAACTGTTGTAGCCGCGTTGCTGGAGCCCGTCCCTCTCCTCAAGCGACAGACAAGGCGGACTCCATGAAATCGGGAATCGTGGAAGCGGTTCATAGCTGCCACGCAAGCAGACTCGGTCCGGTAGTTCACGAAGGCGCAATTGCTTTTGGCGATCAAGAACACGCTTTCGATGTCGTGTGTAGCATCTCGTGAGAAGTGATCCTTCAAATCCGTCACCATAGCCGCTGGAGGTAAGTTGCCGACCCATAGCGCATGTCCAGACTGCTTCGGCTTTCGAGGAGGTCCTCGAGGAAAGTTCGGGATGGGTCCGGTGTCGGCAGAGCCTCGTCGTGCGAACTGAGCTATAAAATGATTAGCGCACAGCTCCAGTATAACGGCCTGAGGGTGTTGATACGAATGTCGGTAGGCATGCCCGGAGGCATCATGTATTGCGCTTGAGGTCCGAATCGTGGATCTATAGGCGAGAACTGATTCGGGCTGAGACCGTAACCGTATGGGTCGATTGGAGAGTAAGGAACCTGCTGAGGCATAGCAAAGTTCTGCGGCCGCTGCATGTTCTGCATTGGACTTGGTCCTCCATACTGTCCAACGAGGAACTGTTGCTGCTGTGCCCTTACTATCATGGCGGGGTCGAACTGTGGACCACGCTGTGGAGCATACATTCCTTGCGCCGTTTGATATGGACCTGGTGAAGCAAGACTTTGAGAGATATCGAGACCGCCGTAGTGCTGCGATCCTGGAGGAGCTTGTCCAGGTAATACGCCTGCCAATGAGCCCATGTCGAATGCTTGCTGGCCATACTGTGGTTGTTGTGGTTGCTGCTGACTCTGTGACAGATACTGTAATTGCGATCGAAACGGCGCACTACCAGAGGTCAGACTGCCATGTCTCGAAGTAGCCATTGGGATGATGTTTCACATACTTCCCTGACTGACGAAGGGGCTGCTGCTGCTGCTGTGTGCGGCCTTGATCGTCAGGCGACTGAGTCGCGCTGGATACGTCGGGACCCCTCATGTTATTGTCGACTCATTGATCTGGCAGCCCATGTACCGCGAGACAGGAAGCAGAATGACCGAAGGAGAGAAGCCAGCCGAGTTGAAGGGGAGTTAATGTGTAGCTCTGGTATGAGGGCCAATAAGAAGCTAGAAATATGCAGACAGGAGAGCAGCTTCGAAGCAGATATCCCGTGCTCACTCCCTCGCGTTCTGGGCAGCAGTCTAGACCTACATGATGCAAATAGACTGTGATGAAAGCGGCTCCGGGACGGGGTGCCATCATCGAGGCAGGTGGGCGGAAATAGCTTTGGGCAGGTAGATGTGGTGCTGGCGCCACTGTACTAGGCGTGGCGGTCGTCAGCCGACAAACATTATTATTGTGCAGCTGCAAATAAAAAGGAAGTTGCTACCAAGATGCTTGCGAGCCTTGTCTGACGAGCGAGATGCTCTGGGATCTAGCAGCAAAAAGCGGCCGGCGCAGGGGCGAACCTACTTTCTGCCACATATTCACAATGTGGACGGAGTAACGGCCGCCATACTGCCGTTGCGTGATAGGCTCGACAGTCAGTAAGCTGCACATGTGTTCCGCCGGATGTGTCCTGATGGTTACGCAGACACATGGTGCACTGCTGATTTCGCACCATGAGCGCTCACTCGCTCGCCACCGCCTATACCGAGCCAGGCACAGCACGTTAGGGCATTGCTAGCTGCCGAGGCTCACCATGCGGCCGCGTGGTGTGCAAATCAAGACGCTGGTCGCATTGTTGGAGCATTTGAGAGCGCTGACCTTGCTGGGGTGATGCTTTGAGGCCGGACCTCTTAGAGTGCAGAGGTTCTATCTGCTGCGTCGGGAAAAGGTGTGGCTGAGTAGTAAGCACATCCTGGCACGAATGGTGGCAATGACAGCACTGCTGCCCAATCGTGAGTCTCGGAGTCCGCGAGGCGCCGCCTGCCCTTCATGACGTACGCTGCATCTACATCCTCGCTATGCGCTAAATACGTGCAGACAACGTGGCTGATAACTCGCTGTACACCAGGAGCGGCTATGACCTCCAGTAGATTACCGGTCTCTCGGGTCGTACTTATCGCTTGCAAGCTCTAGGCCGGCCGGCACTTTGTTGATATGGCTGCGTTAGGATTATTGGGCGACCCACGCACACGAAGAAGAATGCGGTGACTTGGCGACGGACCAACGGTACACGGCAGTGGCGGGTTGTCCCGAGCGCAACACCACGGGATGCCCATTCGACGTTGACATTCAGACGGAGATGCTCTACTCAAGAAAGACCCGTCCTGAGCCGACAGCATCATCGTCGCCCACCTTGGGTTGAGCTGCAGACGGGCTTTGCTCCGGATGCGGCGCAGGGTGAATTAGAGTTACGACGATCAGAGGCTGTTCCCTGAACTCTATCGCGCCGGCCATTTATCAGAGTGAGGCCTTATGGCACGGCCTTCAACAAATGAAAGGCATTCTGGCTGATAAAAACGTTTGCCGACATAAGAAAGTCACCACGAAGAGTGCTCTTGAACATTGGACCGAAATGGCCACAATGCACCATGAAACACCATGCCAGACATAGACGAGCACGACAATGACCATCAACCACATGTTCGACTACCGTCCAACAACGACGCCTTCACCGCAAGCACCGCCGGAGGTGTCTGAAGTTCTGAACAGACGTTGCCTTGGCACTGCCGGCTTGTTCAGCATGCCACGTCGCGGCAGATCCGACGAAAGGCTATCTCGATCTCGCACACATCCAATCTGCTGCATAACCTTGGAATAACACCGCCAAAAAGCGGTTCCAAGATGGCCGTCTCCGAGGTTCTTCTCCCCAGCTGGCAGGATGAAGTCGGACCAACAATGCCCTCACGAGCCTTCGTGCCTCAGTCAGGCACGAATTGGGATTACAGCTGCGACCACACGGCCGGACTGCATGAAGCACTGTTCACTTCACTCTAAGAACTACTCGGGAGTGCATCTGATAGCTTGCGCTGTTTCATCCGCGCGACCGACTGCGACACTGGTACATCCATGCATCTCAATGCACATTGACATAATAATGAACCGGGCTGTAGCTTTGCACAACGTCATCAATGCAATCCCCTACGTGTCCCGAAAATTGACCAGCCGAAAGTTAAGTGACACCCACACAACGTTGATACCACACACCGCAACGCGCTCTTTCTTCAGCGCCAGCCTTTCGCTACAGCTATTCCTGCTTTCTCCGTTAGTGTAGCAATCCTCGGGCTACCGCAGCTAACGACATCGACTCAGTACTACTGCTGGATACCTCATAGCAGCGCGATAACCATGATTATCAGCGGCCGCGAGTCGTCAAATCTTCAAACATCAACCAAGCCATCCTCGCCAGTGAGCCGTCACTTGCCTGGAACACTAATCATGCCTCCGAGAAGTGCCGCTTCGGCTCCGACCAGAAGCATCTGCAATCGAATGTCGCTGCCGCGATGGCTCCTTTGACAACTGTCAACACGCGAGCAGAGTCCATATGTGTCCGCCGGGTCGACAACTGAACTGTTCTCCCTTGGACAGAGGCATACGATGACTGCCGTATCGAGCAGGCACTTCTGGCATATGGACTTCTATAATAAAATCGCCTGTGGTGTCGATGTCGTGCATTGAACAACGTTGTCACATTATCGAAACCTTGTTCACGAACCTGCGGTGTTCCCTTACCGAATAGGACTGCTCATTAATCTTTCGACCTTGTCCTCGCCAGAAACCACAACGATGAACCTCCGTGTGAACGTGAGAGGTAGGCATGCACAGTACGAAATCTCAATCTTCATCTTCCTCGGGCGACTCGTGCCGCTCTTAGAGCTCTTCTCCTCCATTCTACCTAGTAAGGACTGACCACTCCATACCTCGAAGCCTCTCTGGAGAAATTTAGGTCAACAATCTTGTCGACCTGCTCTTACTTTCTCTCGTCCGTCTGGTTAATACGGAATCCCGTTCGTCAACAATTGAAAATAATCATAGACCCCAGTCGAATAACTCCTCTCACTCCAATGCACCAACTTCCTCACAAACTCCGCCGCCTCACGATCGCTCTTCTCCAGCACAAACCTCTCCTTAAAATGTTGAATCGTCTGCGGCTTAAAGCACGGCAGTCCACTATCCAGCATCGTCTGCACAATGTGCGCCAGCTGCTCCACATACTGCCTTGACGCTAGGAATGCTTTGATGCAAAGCTCCTCGAACGCTTTGAAAGGCTGGGAACTGGATGAGCCGCCCATGATTGCGACCATTTCTTGGGTCAGTTTGAAGGGAGCGCGCTCGAATTTTACACCTCCCGGGGCGATGTCGAAGCAGAAGCCGAAGTCGATGTGGAGGATGTGCCCGGCGTCGTCGACCATGATGTTGCCGTTGTGGCGGTCTTTGAATTGGAGGAAGTAGGAGATGATGGAGTAGGCTGCCATACTCTTGATGAAGTTGCTACGGGCCTCTTGAAAGCGGATTGAGTCTTCGTAGCCGTACTTCGAGATGAAGTACTCGTACAATCCGTTGACGGCTTCGCGACCCAGCATGTCTCGAGAGATGGAATTGGGCAGGGAGTCGATGACACCGCATCCTGGTGCCGTGGCGGTCACGCGGTAGGGGAAGACGTAGACATCTAGGCCGACGTTGTTGAAGATTCCGCGGAAGCAGGCGATGAGTTGGAGCGCGAGGACGTCTTGGCGGCAGTCGTCGCCGACTTTGAAGATGGCAGATTGCCAGATTTCGTAGGATCTGCAACGCGATGCGGCGTTTTGTGCTGCGAGGGCTTGGCTTCCGACCACGTCGACGTCGCCGTGTTCTTCTTTGCGGATGCGGAAGGTGGCCATGTAGGGAGCCTTGGCGTGACTTTGAAGTGGTTTGCCGGATTTGCGATCGATACCGATCACGACACCGTCAGGGTTGCTTGGAAGATAAACGCCGACCTCGACGTCGATCTTGCGCAACTCTTCTTCGATCTTTGCTTTCTTCTCTGGCTTTGGCGACTTGATGAATGGCTTCAATGTACCAGATATGCCTGTCACTTTGCCGAAAAAGTCAAACTCCCGGTGATAGAAGTCCTTGTCTTCAGGCAAGAAGCTGCCAATCAAGGCGGCCATGACTCTATCAAGGACTGGCTTGGCAGGATCTGGAACCTGCGAGTCCTCGTCCTTGTATGCGTTCGCCTTCATGTTCCAGATGATCTGATGCGCGAAGAGCTGCGAGAATGTTGCAGTCTCGATGATGTATCGCTCGACATAGCCAAGCACATCATATCGCAAAGCCTGGACGATCTGTGGGACATAGAAGAATGTGATATCGACATCGTGGCTCTCGAGGGCTCGAACGGCGTACTGAATGATCAAGGCGTGGTTCTTGTAGGATGGCAAAAGGTACGTCACGGCGGCCATGGGGTTGATAGGAGCCCAGTACAGCAAATACTTCAGCTGGTCCTTGACATCGCCAGGAAGCTCGGATCCCAGCAAGATGTACAGTGCATCGGGCTCGTGGATTGCCTTCTCGGGTCGACGAAGCAAAAGCTTGCGGACGCCTGCAGCAAGTCTTTGCGACTTTGGGAAGCGAGTGACGAGCTGGACAGCAATGCGAGGATCCTCGGCCCAGGCAACATGGAGTAAGGATGCCAGTGCTGCTTCTTGGCTCGCCACGTCATGCTGGCCTGGCATGATGCTTCTCGACTCGGCTGCAAGGGGGTTGATCCAAAGCTGGAGCCTGCCAATGTCATGACCGATGAGCTGCAGCAAAAGTTCCTGTCTCTGCGGTAGGGATGGCAAGACTCTTGAACCCTTGGCGCCGACGTCTGCGAGGCTCCTTAGTTCGGCGATGACATCGTTCAGCAGCTTGACTTCAGCCTTGACTTGCAGCTTGTTGCTGCCGAAAGACCACCTTGGTGCCATGCCAAACCACGACAGGCCAGCCGAAAGAATGGCATCTTTGAGGCGCCATCTCGCAGCGAAATCGAGGTGAACTGCAAATCTCGATATCTTCTGTGCCAGAAGGATGATGTGGAAGTGCACTTCTCTTGCCAGTGGCTGGCTGACGGTCTTTTGCATGGCAAGCAGCGTGATGCGCATCAAGCGAGAGTACACTCGCTCGACCGAAGGAGACGTCAGTCTCATCGCGCTGAAATGGCTTGATAGGAACTGCGCCAGTCGGAGGTGTGGCGCAGTCAGGTTGTGCACCATCTGCTCCCGGTTTTTGATGGCTTCCCAGTTTGATGGTGCGAACTCTTCCTTGACGTAGAATGGGTCGGGATGCTTGATGCGTGAGGAAAAGAAGCCCTTCTTCAGTCGGACTGATCGCTCCCAGCCAGCAGCAACTTCTGCCAAGACTCTTGACTCCAGGCTTGGGTTCTCTTTGACGACACCAAGCCAAAGGGAGATGCCAAGGTTGATGGATTGCTTCGTGAAGAGCAAGAATGGGATTCCGACGAGTTCTTGTATCAGCGCCACCCGAGCTGAACCGTTTCGACTAAGAATGCCTGCTGCGTTGCGCAGAGTATTGCGAACTTCTTCAAAGCGCACGTGAGAATGCTTCCGCAAGCGTTGCGCCAGGCGTCTGAGTTCAACAGCTTCGTCACGGACAGGTGCTTCAGCGTCGAGAACAGCAGGACGTAACTTGCCACTGTAGTCCACCAGCGCCCACTCTTCATCGGTGTTGAGCTTGCCGTCCAAGTGACGATACTCTTGGCGAGTTGTGTACTGCGCCATAAAATCAGATGCTGTGTTCACGTTGACAGGCACAGCAAGACTTGTAAGTCTTTGGTCCGAAAGAGGGATCGTGCCACCCATCTCGACCGCGAATGATCTGCCCAGTGCGATATGTCCGTATGCACCGTCGTCTTCATATTCCTCAAGGTAAGCCTGCAGGTGACCCTTGACATCCAGAGGCGCAACGGCGATAGCTTTGGTCACCCACGCGCGGCATCGCTGATGAAACGCAGTAAGCGTTATTTGGCGGTCATGCACATCGTCGCCCAGCTGAATCGAGACATTACCTCGCTGAGAGCTGTAATGAGATACAAAAGAGTATTCGTCAGTCTCGGTATCCAGACAGCTCTTCCAGACTAACGACAGTAGTTCCAGAAGAGCGAATAGTGACACTTTCTGGCAAAGGGCGGATGGAATTTGATCGATGATGCGATTGCAGGATGACATCGCGGCTTGACGGACTTTGGGTATGCGGTGACAGCAGCCTTCGAGCAAAGTCGCCAATTGAGCAGCCACTTGCGGAGCGGCAAAGTCCTGGCGTGTGCCCAACAAAGATCTGCCCAGGTATGCATTGATGCTGTTCTTCGTCACTTCGAGCATACAGTTACCCAGGGCGCCCTTCTTGACCTTATCCTCGAGAAAGTAGGGCAGCACCGCAGTACAGTCGCCCCCACGGGCGCGAAGTGTGGAAACCAGCAAAGCCGCCTGCAGGAACGTGCACTCGGGATAGCTCAGCTTCGCAATGTCCGTCTGGCATTCGGGAAGTACTTGCGTAAGTGAATGCTTCTGCTGGATATGTGGCTCCGGACCCGATCCGCGACGCAGGATGGCGTTCAATTCGATACTGCTGTCAGGCATGTCCACGCGAGCTTCGTCGACCAAAGGCAGACTGTAAATTGCCATCGTCTGAAGATCTTGCGCATGCTCTCTGGTGGCAGTGGAGTGAATAGTGAAACCATGCGCTGCAATATTGAACCAGACATCACGTCCTAGACTTCGCACTTCGTCTTCATCCTCGATTCTTTGGCTCTGCGCGGAGTCGGTAGATGCCAGTACAGCCATGGGACGGAACAGCTGCGCGATTGACTTGGACGCGAGCGCAATATCCACAGTCCGGTCAGAAGCAGTATCGCCACTGCTGACGCACAAGCCCAGCAAGTGCTTGAGGTAGAGCTCGAAGAAGGGCGAGTCTTTCTTGATCCAGCCTGCCAATCGGATGCGTGCTTCGTTCACAGCTGAGACAATGAGCATGTTGTTCTGCACGAGCGCATCACCACCAACGCGGGCATACAGCCGCAGCAACGACTTGAGCTCGTTGCTCCCACCGCAGATGCCCAGAGCAGCAATCTCGATGATGATCCGGGCGTCCACAGCTTGGCTGATCTTGCCAATCTTTTGCACAAGCATAGATATCACCAAAGCGGTCAACTGTGTTTCCATCCTGCCGACCGCGATGGCGACGATTGCTTGAATGACAGTGCCGTACACCGTCGCCGTCTCCTCTTCATCGCTGTTGCTGAGCACCAGTGATATGGCGCTGCCGAGATTGTGTTGTGAGCCATGAAGGTCTTTACTTTGGTCGTCGTAGCTGAGACTGCTGTTGAACAGAGGTAGCTTCTTGTTCGTCTGATCGTCGGAATGTGCGGTGAGTACATTACCGAGATTGTAGAGCGTACTAATCACGAGATCCTGGGACGTATTCTTCAGGATTCGCGCCAGGCACTCGCAAGCCACGGCTGCAGTCGGCGGTGTCATCTTGCCTTGGACGATCAGCCGTGGCAGGGAACGTGTCAGGTCTGCAGCGACAGGCTTGGAGATGCTGGACAGCACAACCATACATTTGAGCACTGTCCTAGCGAGCGACTCGTCGATCATCTGAGTAGCGTCGGCAGTCACTGCATCTAGCCAGCCTTTCAAAACATCGGTGTGCATGATGTCCATATTGGCACCTCCGCCATCGAGGATACAGCAGCCTAAGAAGCTGCGAAGCGCACTAGCCTTTATCTCGCGGCCCAAGCGCTGTTGCCAGACAGAAGCTAGCTTCAAGTAGTCAGCATCAGCTTCGAGGAACTTCATCTGCTCCGCAATTGTCGCTGTGAGGTTTCTGACGTGGTCGTTCGATGTTTGACTGCTGGTCCGGTACAGAGCTAAGTTGCGCTGCAGCAAGTTATCGAGCATGGCGTCGCCGCGCATTGGATCCTGGACAGGCAGCAAAGCAATAACGCTTTCTTCGACGATCTCCATGAAGGCCTGTTGCAAGACCATGGCACCTAGAGGATGTCCCTTCGCGGCATAGTAGCGAGTCCATCGCTTCCACTCTTTGACTGTCCGAGAAGTGCTGCTGGCATTGCGGACTGCCGATAGCGCACCTTCCAGTGATACCATGAAATCCTCCGAAAGAATACGCTGTAGTTTCGGTATTAAGGACATACGTTGGTCCGGTGACCAGACGCGCACGTACTTTGACAGTGCGTGAAGAAATCCAAGCAGGGAGACGTTCAGCTGTATCGCCTTAAGTGTCTGCTGATTGACCTCGACCTTGGTCTCACCGCTCTCCAATGGCTTTAGCCATGCCGTCTTCTCAGCACTTGCCCCAAGCTCTTCGATAGTATCATTGATGCATTCCCAAGCGGCTGATCTTAGACCTGGATGGTTCAAACCCAGAGCCAAGACTGCAGTAGTAAGATCGTATGCCAGTGTCTCCCAAGGCGGTAGTCGTTGATACAATGGAGAATGGCCGAACGCTTGTCGGTGTGATTCTGATACATACGGCGCGAGCTGTCGTAGTAGCGCCTGCGCATCTTTCGTCGTCTGGATCAAGGGTGCTGCCTTGCACAATGCTATCAATACCTCCAACTCCCTAATGCTCATAGGAACATTGGATTTCCTCGGCTCTTTCCGAGCTGCGACGCATCCATCGATCGTGCTCGCTTCGTCCGCATAATGCCGACCTAATGCGCACAGTCTCTTGATGTCCCTATCATCGTCCGGAGTAGTCGTGCTTTCAGCAGACAACGCAGCGAGCTTGTCAAGAGCGTAGCGACGTGTCGCTCGCGTTGTCCTGTAGACTTCGTTCAGCATAACTTCGTGTATGCTGATATGGACAAAACCAACAATCTCATGTCGTCGCTATGCAAAACCGTACTGGCCTTGTTGCTGCAGGCCTCCCATATACATGTAGCTCATCCCAGCGAATCGTTCTAGCGTCGACGTCAACGTGCGCGAACGTGTTTCCGACTTTCCAGGAGCTGTACGGCGGACTACTTCCGCCCGGCGTTCAGCCACACACGCGGCCCGCACTCCGCTCCAAGGGTCTGGAAGTGAATCTCCAAATTTCTCGCAGATGGCACCACGACGGCCACAGATCATACGCACAGCAATCATGGGTCTCTCCGGCGTAAAGAAGTATGAGCACTGCTTCGTCTACGCGATCACTGCTAACATCATCAAGGCGCTCCAAGCTGTCCCAAGACCCGAACAACAACAACTGGTCGAAGTCAACGACGAACTTCGGACACAAGATTCTCTCCAAGCAAGGATGGAAGCCAGGCGATTACCTTGGTGCTGAGAATGCGACCCATGCCGACCACTACACAGCCGCCAATGCGTCTCATATTCGGGTCATGTTACGGGAGGATAATCTTGGACTGGGAGCACAGCTTGGCAAAGGCAACGCCGAGACATTCGGTCTGGCGCTGTTCTCGGGAGTCCTAGGAAGGTTGAACGGAAAGAGCAATGCGGAAGTGCAGAAGAAGCAGGATGCGCTGAGGGACGCTGAGCTGCGGGCATATCAGAACACCAAGTACGGCTTCATGAACTTTGTGCGGGGCGGTCTACTGGTAGGCGACAAGATGGAGTCACCGAAGAGCACCAAAATTGAAGACATCAAGACTGATGGAACCGTGTCGGAGACCAGGAAGGCGGGCAACTTCACGTTAGAGACCAAGACGAAGAAGGCAAAGTCAGAGTCTGGCGACACTATCAAGGAAGAGCAGCAGGAAAGAGCGGACCTGTACGCGATACCAGAAAAGCAGAAGAAGCGGAAAGACAAGAATGAGGCTCATGAAGAGGCTGCTTCCGCATTTGAATCAAGCGAGGAAGACAAAGCAAAAGCGGAGAAGAGGCTAAAGAAAGAGGCCAAACAGGCCGACAAGGCAGCAAAAGCGCGGCCCATCACCACAGAAGAAGATCAGAAAGCACGTCTGAAGGGAGAGAAGCGAGCGATGAAACAGGAACGACGGAAACGAAAGGAGGAGAAGAGAGCGAAGAGAGCTGCGAAGCAGAATGCCGAGTCTACTCAGCCAGCCGCTCAAGCATCAGCTGTGCCAAGCGAGAGTGCAGGAACATCTACGCCTCCCATGATCAGTGTCGGTGGCCGCCATGCTGTTCGACATCGCTACATCATGCAGAAGCGCATGGCCTCGATGAGCGCCAACTCTTTGAAGGAGATCTTTATGCTTCAACCTCAAGCAGCATCCTGAAGAGTCCTTTTCACCAGGCAGATACCAACTGCTTCGGTATAGCTTTGATCGTTGACTGGAAGCACCGGTTGCCCACTTCCGACGACGACGAATACCCGTGCTGCGATCTGTGGCAGCAAGCAAAAGAGCCACATCAGTGGATGTGCGATTTACTTACCAGGTTGTTATGTCCGGCACATCTGTGAGACTGTCATCGTGTCATCATGCCCTTCGAGCAGTCACCGACATACTACGACACTGGAAAGCATCGGCTATTCCGGACTTCCGGGACTCCTGGATGCGTACAGCGAGAAGCAGGTTCGTATTTGTTCCATAGGTTGTTGTGATCCGTTGCTGATCAAATGTAGTTCAATAAAGGTCACTGCGGGACTGATGGGAAGCGCGTCTGCCATATGACATTGAGATCGACACTGTATCTCTTCAACGACGTCAGCTACTACGGATACTTACGACTCTTCCAACGTTCGTCACCAGGTCAGCAGCGAGAACACAGCACAAATGCATTCGTCATGCCCGCCGAGGACGCAACATTGACGTCCGACTCAGTGAACAGCGCTGAGATCAGCGCGAGCTACGATAGGCTGGGTCAGAACACACTGATCGCGGACCTCGCTGAGCGCATGCTCCAAGTCCTTTTGGGAGACGGAGATCTGAGAGACATCATTTTCGTTGACCTAGCAAACTCTCAGGGAGCCTCTGGTCACGCACGAGACTAAAATCACTGAGTTGGCTGGCAAAGGCGCCACGTACGAGTTCTGTGAGCTGGTCGTGCCGGTACTGATGGCATATCGCTCTGACCGCATGGATCTCAAGAACACGGCCATCACCCGCATCGACCGCATCGACCGAGAGCCTGCGTACTACTAGCCGTCTGGGTCCTTCAAGGACATCAACGAGCTCTCCGCCTACCAGGTCTCCTGTGCACATGGTCATGTGAAGGATACTGAAGAGGCTAGATCAATGAACAAGGTGTCTATGGGAAATGCTGCCAGTGCTCTAGAGAGAGTCAAACCGGTGTACGAATCAGTGGAGGATTGGAAAGAGCTCGCCGAGTACCATATGCCTAACAGACCAACTTGATAGCGCCAATACTCTCAATACATGCGCCTCCTGGTGTCGGTAGAGCACATATTGTACAGTAATGTCCCTTCACATGATCATGTCTCAATGCCGCCATTCACTGACTACACTTATGAACCGAAGTTTAGTTCCATGTGCCATGTTTGTGCTTCCCTGGTCGAGCGGTGAACGATGCAGGGTCCGATCGCGGGAGGCGCCCTTCTGATTCGCCGAGCGCGCCCGTGCCCTTGGTCGCGCGCGCCGGGGGATGCTGCGACTTCTGTGCTTTGGTGAGCCGTGAGCATCGCAGCAACGACAACTACGCAACACGTACCACATCCTGACACGCTCACCATCACTCGACCTCTGCCAATCTCTGCTTGACAAATAGACACCTCTTCTCTTCTGTTTGACTCAAGCCACACAACAGCGACCATGGATACCATCAAGAAGGTATGCTTGACCGCTCACCCTGCCGGCCTGCCCCTCAATATTGTGTTGAAACAACCAGTTGTGTGTTTCTGAAAGCATAAATCGCGGCCACAAAGCTACCACCATCTTCACAAACAATCCGAAACCCCGCCATAATTTTATTGACATCTCGCTGATTAATCATGCTATTGACAGCGCATGAATGCCCTCCGCATCGAGGCCGACGAGTCAGCAGCCAAGGTTGAGGAGCTTTCCACGAAGGTCAAGACACTTGAGCAAGAAAATCTTTCCAAGGAACAAGAGATCACCTCGCTCCAACACAAGAACAGCGTGCTCGAGCAAGAGGTCGAGAAATTCGAGAAGCTGCACGGCGAAGCTAAGGCCGCGGCGGACGAGAGCGCACAACATGGCTCCCAGAACGATGCACTACAGCGGAAGCTGCAGCTTCTCGAGGAGGAGGCAGAGGAGAATGATAAGCAATTGAGGGAGACCAACGAGAAGTCAGTACCTCTGAAACCGGACAAAGCCTTGAAGCTGTTGAAGCCTAGCGGGCTGCAGAAGATGGTGGATGCTGACAATGTGGAACTATACAGGCTCCGCCAAACCGACGTCAAGGCCGGTCACTACGAACGTAAAGTCCAGGCTCTCGAGGCATCACGCGACCAGTGGGAGACCAAGTACGAAGAGATGGCCAAGAAATATGCCGACACCAAGAAGGAGCTGGACGACTTTGTTGCTGAGATTGGTAACATCTGAGCGACCCGCGCTGCAAAATAACGTCCTACGTATGACCTACGACGTGCTAATGTGGGTGCCTAAACTTAAGGGTGCTACGCGATCGACATATCGGAGTCTTCGATGGTGAACTTCTCAAGACCGCTGAAAAGGCAGGTGCTCTAGCAGAGACGTTGAACTTAGACAGAGCACGGTCATGGATGGAGTCGATGCTACTCGCTGCTGTTTTGTCGTCATCAGGCTTGCCGATGGAGGGAGGTCGTGCATAGACGTAGCGATCTTCAGACTCAGTCCAGTAGACATGCATCCTTTGAAAGATTAACGAAGGCTCATCAACACTCACCGACCACGCCTGACCACGACCTACCTGCTGGACATGCAGAGATGAGAAAGGACATGCATCTCAACCCTCCCTCCGGGCCTTGGCAAATTTATTATTCTGTGACTTTTGCTTCTGCCTAGTGACCGCTCTCTCCGCCTTACTCTCATACCTAAACTTCTTCTTCTTGATTTTGGCCTTATCATCTCCTCCCTTGTCCCAAGGCCGCTTCTTCCTTTGTGGCTTCTTATCTATCTCCGCCTTCGCCGCATATTTCGCCTTCTCTGCTTCCTTGTCAACTTCCTCCTCTTTCCCATCGTCCATGGCCTCTACTGTGACGGTTGTGTATTTATCTTCGTCGATGTATTCTGCATCGTCTGGGAGTTCCTCTTGGGACTCCTTTGTCGCTGGGGCTGGGGTGGTCGTGGAGTCTTCGAAACCGGAGAAGTCGTCCTCGTTTTCTTCGCCGTTGAGTATTGCGTTTTGTTTGCGGAGTTCTTCGTTGACGGCTGCGACGTGGGATTCGAGGTCTTCTTTGCGTTGTTCGCGAAGCTTGAGGGTTCTGTTAGCAAGATCTCCAGAACATCTCGCCTTCCAAATTGTGGGAGTCTCACCTGCTTCCTTTCCCTCACTTTCCCCTCCTTATCGCGCTTTATTGCTGCTTCCTTTGCTGCTTCTTTACGAGCTGCTTTGCGCTTGGAGAAGCCTGTAAGGTATTCGTCGCGGGCGGAGTCGTCGAATTTTAGTTCCTCGACCGGTCGGTCTACGAGTTTCCGTTTCTTTGTGAAGGGCGCCATGGTAACGCTGTAGAAGGGTTTGGCATGGGGTCAATGTGGAGGTTGTCGCGAAATTTAGATGCAGTTAACTGGCTACGCTGCGGAGATTCTTCGGGATTTGAGATCGCGAGCTTCATCATTGAGCATTTGGCCTCGCTTCGCTCGCGCAGGCGACGACGTTCCCTGCTTGACACATACACAACACATCACAATGAAGAGCTCAGTAATACCACTACTTCTCGCAGCAAGGACTGCCTATGGTCTCCGCGATGCGAGTCCCTTCTTCCTGCTCTCCACGGAGCCGTACGATCCTCATGCGACCAGGGCATATGGCATAGCTAACACCATCCCCAGCATCGACCAAACGTCCCTCCACTCCCAACAACTAACCACCTCCTCATCCCTCGAAGACTCCCTCCTCGCCTCGATCCCCTGCGACGTCTCCCGCCACATCTTCCTCGAGCAAGCCGGCGTTCGCTCCCACGACCTCACAAAGGGCAGCATGCCACATTTACAGAGGAGAATCTTGGATAGCGAGACGTACAAGAGCATCATCGAAATTCCTGAGGTTATGGGCGAGATCGATGCCCGTAGGATCGCTTCCGGGCTCCGCGAACGTTGTAATCGCGATCAGGCGGGCGGGGAAGTTATCTTGAGACTACAGAGTCTGGTTGGCGAGGAGAGCATTCAGACGAGGAGAGGGACAATCAAGGCGGCGGACGAGATGATCCAAACGGCGTTGCATGGAATGTCGAATCACACTAGTCATGTGCTGGTGTACGTGGGCGGGAGTATTAGGGAAACGGAGGGAGACGGATATGAGATGGATGAGCCGCCTTTCCATGAGGGTCTGCATACAGACCTGAAGAGGGATGTCCATGGCGGTGTGAGGGGACGGCAGACGAGGGATCAGGATGATTTCCAGAGGGATTTGCCGCTCTTTGAGAAGTATCAGTTTTTGTCGCCTGGTAAGTCAAGTGGACATTGCGGGCATGGCGATTGCTTCTAACGTGGTGAGTAGGCATCTTTATGGGTCTGACCGTAGCTCTGCTGCTCTTCATCATCCTGTACGTTGGCATCTCGGCTATCGCAGGTCTCGAGGTGTCGTACATGGCTTTCAGCAAGGAGATGGGACCACAGGCTCAGAAGAAGCAGCAATAGATGATGCATGTCATGACAGGAAGGGGCGTTGCCAGTCTGTATTGTGTACAAGAGTCTGTATCATGAACGAAGTGCCAAAGACCCAAACACTTTTTTCGCCCGGCGACTTGCCGAGCACATACGTGGTCACTTCCAAATTACTTCTCGGAGCATTATGACATTTCGGTCGAAACGTAGAAACCCAATGTCTGAGGATGACGGTTGCGATCGAATGGAGATGAATCCTGAACAGCCGGCACTATCGATCTGCATATTTACATGTATCCTCGGCTACAGTGGCTGCGTCGTAAGGTAGTACGGGTGTGCTCTCGTGAGGTCGTGTGTTGAAGGTGGATGGGACTGGGGGTTTCTATAGCTTCATGCTCGGTGTCATGATATGGTCAAATGTGACACCGACGAGATCCTAGGGAATCGATTAGACAAGTGTGTCAAGGTCGTCATCGGGCAAAAACATGAGCAATTCGCCATTATGCGAACATGCGGAGGAATGGACGGATTATGTGATGGCTTGGGGCTCATCACTTAGTCGAGCAAGGCAATCGGTTGTCGCTTATTCACGAAGAGCAAGACGTCACACAAACGACCTTGCTCACGTGGCGACGATGGTCGAGAGCGGCGAGTCCTTAGTGTTTGTTCTGTGTAGCTTAGCCACACAAATGCAAAGTTCAGGTGTACTGTATCAGAGCTTGATTATTTCGGAGCTTACGAGGTACCTGTGTCTCGTCAGAATGTGTCTCTAGCGCAGAACTCTTCACCATGAGCCTGTCCAGTCGTGTCAAGCTCAGGCTCACTTTGCTGTGTTGCTGTAAACGGACTTGGGCATTGCTACTACATGATTGTCTCGAGTCAGCGAGTATTCTCATCGCCTCGCGTCAACGCCCAGAACAAAAGAAGTGAAGCAAATGTCTAAGATGGTCGTATATGCTGCGAATCAAGATGTTCTTGATGTGTCAATTCTGGGGCGGATTTCCAAGTGCTTCCCAAATGCGTAGGTGTCTTATGCCGACTGGCGGCCCCTGAGGTGCTGGGTCGTCGAAAAAGTTGAGAAGATTGGTGTAAGGAGTGTCGTGGAGAGTAGTTCGTATCGTCGTGTGTGAAGGGAAATGTATTAGGCCTGCATGTCTTTGTTTGTATTCGTATTCGTGATGCCAAGACGTATGGTGGAGGAAGGTGCTGTTTCGTGTATGAGGTGTTTCTAAGAGAACAGATCTTCGAGGCTTCCAGTCCGCCTGCCTCATTGCTTGTTTTGAGGAAGTCTCTAGGAAGCAGTGACTCTATCTTTGTCCTTACCAAGCTCCGCCACGTCGACAGGGCGGAGAGCGCTTAGGGTAGTGCTCACGATAAGTGCTCGCGGCGGCTACAGTTCGACGCCAGACGATGCTTGGGGTGTAGCCTGCTCCATTATTGCGAACCGTCCTCGAGCCACGACATTGTAGCACTCCATCTGATTGGCTTTCTGTGTGACCGTCGTGGTGGCATCCTCTTTGCTTTGCCGCGACGGGAGTTGGTCGATGGGTGCTGGTATCGATTTGCAGCAAAGTGAGATTCGGTATCGACTTTCGGATGCATGCTCTTAGCAGGAGGATGATGCAGGATGCTCTGCTTGTTCTTGAGCTCCATGGCCTCTAGCCCCTTTGGATCGTGCTTCTGTTGCTCGAACTTGAGCTTTTCCTCTGCAACTTCGGCGGCAGTAAAATTAGGTCTGGTGGGTCGCTTGCGCTTGCGCTTCGTGACGCGAGTGCCTGGACCTGCGGTTGCATCTCGACCCACAGTTGCATTCCTAGTTACACGTTGCCTGAGAGGGAGGGCGGCTGTCGCGATTCTAGATGGCATGTCGAGATCGTCGCGGTCTTCGACACTTTCCGGCACATCTACGTACTCAGTGATCGGCACAGCCTCAGCTGTCCCCGTGGAGCTCGTGCGTCGTTCTACACAGTCTTCGTATGCCATTTGAGCATACAGTAGAGCCTTGGACACACGGCTCAGATGGTCTGCCGTATCGTATCCGCTGCCGAAGAGCAGGCAAATCCCACGTGTGTAATCCAAGAATGACGAATGCATTTGCTCTCCCAGATCAGCGAAGCTTTGCTCCACCTCTGGACTGTGCTGATCAGGACAGCTTGAAACCTCGGCGAACACCTGGGAGTCGATCGTGTATGCTGCCTTGATCTCATCACCAAACCCCTCGTGTGAAAGTGGCCAGACCTCGCTCGTCTCAGCATCAGCTTGAGCCTGGGTCCTAAGGAAATCGAAATGCGCGCGCATAAATCCAGTTTCCAGTCGAAGACAACCATGGAGCTGCTCCGCGCGCATAGCTAGCTCGTTTTCAACTTGCTGCCTCTCCATTGCACTGCCGCTGCTCGCAGCCAGATCAACCATGGACTTGGAAAGAGATATCATGTCTGAGGCAGCGGAAGATGGTAGGCTGTTGAGGTAAAACGGACTTCTTATCAATCCACGTGCGACGTTGTTACCAGAAACTGTGTGTCTGGCTGAGGCACGCGAATGGCGTTGATTGCTATGACCGTCGGCAGGGGTGTCTTGCCAAGCGCCGCCGCTTGATCCTGGCAGGGGAAGTTTCAAGGTGGATATCGATGGCAGAGTCGTGCCAGCAACGTCCTGGACAGGTGGAGTCGTGTGTAACCCGTTAGCAGCCGTCGTGGTAGACAGCAGGCGCGAGAAGGTGGCAGGGAGAGGGTCAAACAGCGAGCACGATGTATGAATGGGCGTAGTGGAGGATGCACTCGCCTACATGAAGTTAGCAGTGACCTGCTAGCATATCATTGGCACATACAGTAGCGGAAAGGCGGGGGCCAGCAATACGATCGGGCAGGCGGTATACTAGACACGGCGAAGTCGGGCTTCTTGAGGCATTTCCATATGCGGCAGAAGAATTAGGCTGTTGGCCGGAAAACGAAGACATGCTTACAGCTGTGGTAGTAGGCTGGCGATGTGGGTGGCTTTCATGTGTTATCTGAATGTAGCAGTACCCATTAGCGGCCAACAGAGCTGAAGTGCTATAGCTGAATGACTTACGACAGGGGACACGACGCCCGGAGCGTGGATGAGACTTTCGCCAGGCTCAGTGAGTTCTGAGTATGCTGGTGGAAGCAGCTTCCAGTGTTCTTTTTCAGTTGGCAACCACGACATCCCAGCTGTCTTTGGGAGGCGTTGTTCGTAGTCAAGCGACACGGTCGCAATGTGGTCTGGTCAGTCTTCGTTTCTGGAGATGCCCCAGACGTCAGTGATGCTGCGCAAACACTCATGCAATGTGGCCTCACCGGGCGGAGATGCTTGCACGAAGCGTTGCGCGGACGGAGGTTGTGAATGTGATCTTGCTGCTCAGTGTAGCGGGTGTCCGGAAGTACTACGAGAGGCACAAGGAGGGCGACAGATCGAAGATGCAGGGCAATGGTCAAAATCGTGATTGTGGTGCAAAGGGGCACTCGGGCGAAACTAGGCCCTCTGTGGGGATGGATTTCTCCGTGATACAGAATCATAGCGAACAATATTCGAGCCGCAGGTTTCAACGGGCCTCTCCAGTAGATCGAGCCATCATTCTTCCACTGGCCATCGGACGGATTACCTACGTTTCCTTGATTGAGGTATGAGTTTCCCATCGCCATTCGGATTTCGGTTCGCACAGTGCCCACCGGGAAGAAGTGGCAGACCTCACGCTGGTATCCGCGCTTTTCGATCATGTCCAGAAGGTAGCTGACCACCAGCTTACCTGGCTCGACGTAGAATGGTCAGCATGCTGTCCGCGGCATTGATGCATTTCGATAAAGCTTGCCGAACGATCGGGCCGAGACGGGCTCGATTCGGGGAAAACCACGGGATGGACGTGCCGGTTCCTTTCCCTAGTGCCCAGTGGGCAGGCTGCACCACACTAGCAACTATGCGAAGGCAAAGTACTGCGCTGCACTGTCTCGGTGAGGAAAGTGAGACTGCCCGAGGTTGCATTTAGCGACTGATCGAGAAAACCAGGAAGATCCTCGGGTAACGCCGACATCGCCCGCAGATTTGCTTAGATAGTAGTGTCTGGAGTGCCAAAATCCACCGTCTTGACTTCTCTGAAACTGTTGTAGCTTCAGGACACAAAGCGTCGATCTTCGATTGCCTCGAAGCAAGACTCGTTAACGGTGAGCTGGTACCGCGCCGTCTCGAATTGGATACTAGTATTGCGGTGCTCTCCGGTAAGTTCAGGATCTCAGCCAGAGGCTGTATCGGCGATAATAACGTCGGAACACTTGACACCGAACTTACCACGGACGACCTTGCTCTCGCAGAACAAACGGCGCGTCGTTGTTGTTGGTAACTTGGTGGCTAAGTGATGCATTGGTCCAGCAGAGCATCAGACCGAGTAGCAAGCTGCAGAGCACTTCGACAGAAGTCCTGCGGCTTGTGTGCGAATGAGTGCAGCATGATATTGCGCTACCCACAATGTGGGTCTGCAGCCAGCAGTTCACCGTTGGACGCATCGCGGTCCCGGTCGCAGTCACCATCGTCAGTAGAGGCGCAACGTAGGTACTGTACAGGCCTGTCTACGTCCTAGCGGAAGAGGTGCAGTACAGAGTCATATTCGTGACGGCCTTGTAGAAGAGCATCTCCCGTGAACTGGCAGAACTGAGGCTCACTGATCTTTGGTGCTTGCAAGTTCCCTGTACATCTATCGTTGGGAGCTTGAGTGATATTTCTGCGAGCTCGGAAGTGCCAAAACCTGTTGAACAGCAGCCAGAGTCAGCTACGGCGATGGTGACCGTGTGTGTACTGTTGCTAAGTTCGGCGCGGAAGTGCTTGCGGCGATGCAGACGACGTTCCAATTGCATCTCTTCGGCGTGTATTATGACCTCGATAGATCCCGGAAGTTGACGTGGTACTTGGAAACAAGAGCGTCTTGACACGTGCGTGTCGCGTGTAGGCGAGCGTTTGCCGGCAATCTGGCAAGCTCGAAATGATCATACCCGCTTGCGTCGACAGGTAACATTTTCAAAAGTGACTACCTCCTGTGACTGTTTCGCCCTCTGCTTGGCCTTCGATGTTCAGGTCTGTCGAGTCCGCATCGAGACTTCGGGAACTCCAAGAGCCTGATAATCTCGTGGTCTTCAGGCAGTGTCTTTTCCAGGTACAAGCATATTGACTGACACTCAAACTGGGCGCGACGCCGCAGCCACCAAGTATCACAGAGAGTAAGCTTCGCGTGCCACCACGACAGCAACAGCAGGGCAGTAGGGTCTTTTGCCGCAAGAATATTCGCATAGTCCAGCTTCATGTGTCCGATGAACAACAGGAACCACATGATCGTCGAGCGAGTGGGCCCGATTGGAACCAGGCGCTCCAGTATCGAAGCGGCGGTATGATAAGGACACTTCATGGCACCGTCTCGCTGCAGTCAGTCCAATGTTGTAGAGCTTACTAACAGCTGGGAACGACGTGTCCAGTTCAGGCTGGTCAGGTCGTCTCGACCCGTCATCCTGTTTGTTCTGCTCGACCATAATAGCAGGTAAGAATGCATCTCCCTCTCGAAGTGGGTCGGCCAGCTTCCAGACTGCCTTCTTGCCCTCGCCCATCTTCAGCCAGTTCAGATCACCAAATTTTGGAATTTGAAGAGGCCAGGCTTCCTCAGCTTTCGAGGCCTCGATGCTGGCGAAGACAGATGCTCCAAGGATGGCGGTAGTGGCCCACATTGCGCCCTTGACTTCTTCGTCGAGCGGTGTAGCGAGTTGTTTGCCGAACAATACGGCTGCGTGATATCCATGAAATGCCTCTGTCGAAGAAGGTTTCGTCCATGATGGATCTTACAAATATCGACCGTGCATGAGCGTGAACCGTAGTGCAACGTGCATTGCGGACGAATATTTGGCAGCTGGTGCTGTCGTCACCGTTTGGTAAACATGAGAGAATCCCGTGGTGCCAATAGACAAAACAGTCCGCTTGTGGAACTTCCCAAGTAGGTCAACGTGAGCTTTGGTAATGTAGCAGCAGTCTGCTCGCGAGGTACCATCGTCGACATAAAGACGTAGCGGTGAGTCCAAGGGGCCACCGATTAGGTTTTCTTCTCGACTAGGAGTCTCCGGAGGCGTAGGCAACGTCACGGCCTTTTGGGATCTCAACTTGGAAGGAGCCTATACCGGAGAAGTCAAGCTCGGAGGACTGGGCATTGTAGTCGCAGGCGACACCAAATGAAACACCTGTAACAACGTCGAGGTCGCCCCAGTCGCGCATTGTGATCTTACACTTCTGACATTTCCGCTTTCGTCTCATCGCACTAGACAAGTCAGTAAACAGTCTGTAAGATGCACGGTCTCGGGCGACAATGCCTTCACGCGTCGCAGCTTGCAGTTCCCACAGCCTCGACGGGACTTGGTGTGAGCTTTACGCTTTCTGCTAGCATCGTTTGCAGCCGGCATCTTTCACGTGTCGATGCGAAGTGAATGTTTGTTTGATGATCACACCTCGTCCGCCGATACTTGGCGCCGTCAGCCACGCGAAGCCGGCGGACCACCTGCTGAGCCGAGCGCTGTGTCCATTCACGCCCCTTCCTTGGGGACCACTACCCAACAGGCCGGTGATAGCCGGGTCGTCTTATCCTTATCAAGCGACCGTGACACCTGCCGTGCATGTGATGAGTGGCCGACGAACCTGCATTTCTACCAACGCTAAGACGTTGAGTACAGGGCTAGCCAGATCCTTCTGTTGACTGTCACCACCACACCACCGAATATTGAGCCCCACCAAGCCACCCATCGCGGGGCAACTCAGGACGAGATTGCTGGCACTTTGCCTATGGGCAAGCGCAAACGCAGGGCCGGTCATCCTTGGAATGTGGAAAAGTCTAGATATCGACTTGCTCCTTACCCTTCACTGCCTGCCTTTCAGTCACCTCCGAGTTCTCACTACACTCTCTCATTCCAACACTTGACACGCTGAACACCTCCATTGACCATAACAACACTAGCAAGAACAGACCGCAAAATGGCGCCCATTGCAATCGACCCCCACACGTACGGCCACGCCCATGGCACAAACGGCAGCCTTAACGCCAAAGCGACCTCATTTGAGCCTCTGCACCCAGAGTCAGGCTACCATGCCGCCTCCTCGACCAAGGCCATGTCTTCAGAGTCTGCCTTCGCCGCACACAACTACCATCCGCTCCCAATCGTCTTCTCCAAGGCAAAGGGCACCTCAGTATGGGATCCAGAGGGCAAGCACTACCTTGACTTCCTCTCAGCATACTCGGCAGTCAACCAAGGACACTGCCATCCGAAGCTCATTCAGGCACTGACCGAGCAGGCGTCTCGTCTCACACTTTCAAGCCGAGCATTCTACAACGACGTATTCCCAGTATTCGCCGAGAAGATCACGACCACGATGGGCTTCGACATGGTTCTGCCCATGAACACTGGAGCAGAGGCCGTAGAGACTGCAGTCAAGATCGCGAGAAAGTGGGGATACAAGGTCAAGGGCATACCACAGGACAAGGCTCTCGTATTCGGTGTGCAAGAGAACTTCCACGGCCGCACGTTCGCTGCGATCACTCTCTCGTCCGACCCTGAGAGCAGAGACAACTACGGTCCATATCTACCAAATATCGGCGCTGCCTGCCCTTCGACTGGCAAGCCAATTCCTTTTGGCGATGCCAAGGCCCTTGAGGAGGCTCTTGAGAAACACGGCAAAGAGACAGCAGCGTTCTTGGTTGAACCAATTCAAGGAGAAGCAGGCATTGTGGTGCCGCACGAGGACTACCTCCGAAAGGCGCGCGAACTTTGCACAAAGCACAACGTCTTATTGATCTGCGACGAGATCCAGACAGGTATCGCACGAACAGGAAAGATGCTTTGCCATGAGTGGAGCGGCATCAAGCCAGATCTTGTACTTCTTGGCAAGGCCATCTCTGGTGGCATGTACCCAGTGTCCTGCGTCCTTGGCTCCAAGGACGTGATGCTTACAATAGAGCCTGGTACTCACGGCAGCACATACGGCGGCAACCCCCTCGGCAGCGCAGTCGCAATCAAGGCACTTGAGATCGTGGAAGAAGAGAATCTAGTCCAGCGCGCTCAAGAACTGGGCGAGATCTTCCGGGACGGTCTCCGCGACATCCAGACAAGAGATCCCATGATCGAGACTATCCGTGGCAAAGGTCTGCTCAATGCCATTGTCATCAATGAGTCTAAGACTGGCGGACACAGTGCATGGGATTTGTGCATGCTCATGAAGGAGAAAGGACTCCTCGCCAAGCCGACTCACCAGAACATCATTCGACTGGCGCCACCTCTCGTCATCAGCGAAGAGGAAATCAAGAGTGCCCTGAGCATCATCGAAGAAGCAGTGAAAGAGCTCCCTACCCTAACGGGCGACAAGGAGCAGAAGGTGTTTCCACCCGGCGAGAAGAATGTGCACATTGGAGTGGACAACTGAACGTGCTTTTGCATCGGGATGCGAGAAGAAATTCGTCCTGGCTCACGAGACACGGCAAGTAACGTCTTACGATTGGGACGGGAACAGCTTACTTTCCGAAAAGCGTTTTGTCTAGAGCTAGATGCTAGATACCCATTTGATGACATAGAGTTTGCGAGGACTCCGTTGATGTTGTAAGCCCCATCTCGATCTTGACACCAGCCTGCTGATACTTAACTGCTTGTGCTGACGTGGCTGTGCCAAAGTCACGGCCTCAGAGTAACAAAGTGATTGAGCATGCGGACAGCGACGCTCATCCGTCTTGCGGGTCCAGTATGCTTGCTATGCCAAAGTTGTCGTGCAGCACAGATACGATAGCGAAGTTAGCAACCGAGTGCAAGGAAGTCAGGCCTAAACCAGGATCCTGGTCAAACATGATCAACTTTATGGCCGGCCAGAGCTCGGCGCCTCCATAGCAGTAAGGCATCACCTTCTCTCCTTTTACCACTACGCATTGCAATGGAACAACATCGCACAAGGAAGAATGCTGTCGATGCTCAGAATCACGTGGCTGACGATGGCAGCTTTGCGGCACAGGCAGCCATACCGTGGCGTTATGCAACTTTCGGCGCCGACTTGCTTGCAACGCAAGCGAAGAACCAGTCACCACTCGTCTTCCTGCACGGTGGCTTCGCAAATAGCGGTAACTGGGCGGACCAAGTCCTCCACCTCCAAGACGCGGACTTCAGTCTTGTCGCTATCGATTCCTGTGCCCAGGGTCGCTCATCGGACGATCCTTCACAGCCCATCACATACGATATCATGGCCTTGGACGTCCTCGCTCTCATGGATCATCTCAACATCCCTGAATTCTCAGTCATTGGCTGGTTAGACGGCGCCATCATCGGGTTTGATCTCGCCATGAATTCAGCTCTCGTGTCGATGGGATCTTCGCATTCGGCGGACAAATAGCCCTGACAATATCAACACGACTGTAGACGATGCGCCGACTTGGAAGGTCTATATGGACTGGGTGCAGAAAGATTTTGCGAGACTGTCGGCGAGTAAAGGTACTTTCAAGCAGCTGAGTGATCGTCTGCTGAGGATGTGGAGTACGGAACCGGTGTGGAATGGGACGGCTTTTCAGAGGATTCCAAGCGTGTTCGAGGAGCCTGGAGCGCCGTTGATTTGGATTGTGGACGGGGATAGTGAGGAGGCAGTCAATAGGGATGTGCCGAGCACGTTGCGGAATTGGGGAAGTCACGGCGCCTTGATTTCGTGTGGTCGATTGCGCCTGCGAATAGTATGTATCTGACGGTACGTTGCCAGATCTGGGGCTCTGCTTTGGCGATTCTGCCGGGTGAGTCGCATTTCGCGTGAGTCGTTCTTACTCGGTGATGATTGTTAAGTGCTAAAATTTGCCACGGATTTCTGCAGGACCCATGCACTTTCAACGCCATGCTCGACAGGTTCTTGGGCATCGAGATATGAGAGCAACGCCCAGGACAAGTATTCAGCTCTTTCTAGCTCAGTGACTAACAGATTGCCGAGTCACGTTTGAGAGGCTGCCGAGATCTGGCCCGAATCAGAGTTCGATAGATCGAATGGCTTCCACGTGCTGGACGGACGCTTCCGAGAGCTGCGTTCAGCCACGATACAAGCCTCGCCTTCCTTATCTTGATGCAATTTCGCTCTGGGCTTTTGACAAGGGCGCTCATTGTTCGAGGTAATATCTCGTGAGTATGGTACTTTGGCAGCCAGCCAGCCATCACAGGGACCATCCTACCTTTCCATCTCATCACGGCTTCTGATCGCAGTTGCTTCAACATGGCCTTGATGCTGTTCTCATGCCTGCCATTCGCATTACTAGCTGCGGCATCAGCCATACCAGATCTGCAACCACTCGCAGCGTATCAACAATCATGCATTACCCCAATAGCTGCCTTGTCGTGCGCCATGAGAAAGAAAGCATATAGCATAGCACTGCAATTCTGCTTCAACTACCTCGTACACACAGCAACAACAACTTTCGACTGTGGTAACGGCATTGGCTACTGCAAGGACTCAAAACCTTTCACGAAGGACCTGCTTGATAGAAACTGCCTCAAAAGCGAGCAATAACCACGATCTACAAGGCCTATACTATAATACACCAGCGGCTACTTTCGCCTCACCCGTAGGGAAAGCATGTTCATGCCTGGGCGTGAAGCCTTCCACAACAACAGAAGCTGTAACTGCCACATCTACCTTACCGACAGCAACGCAACGATACCAATCAAGTAAACGGTCTGGTCGCAATTCAGCGTAATGCCAGATTTCAAGGACCGAACAACCCGCAGTGAACGCTCTGCGTAAACAAGAATATAGCGAGGAAAGAGTAAGGTGTACCACGGTGCACTTGAAATTAAGTTGTTCAGTAAGGTCTGATGTTTCTTGAACCGATCTAGTTTGGTGATATCGCATGCGATTGAATCGAATCGGATGGCTTTTCTTTTGAACTTTTTTGCTTTCGTGAACAAACGACTGACCAAAATCCAAAGGTAGCTAACTGTCTAGCAGTATCTTTTACCCTTTCCCTTGAGATCACCACCGACGCATTCCTCACTCTGCCTCCTGATCTTCCCAAAAGACCAAACCTCGGAACTCGCAGCTCCTCCTCGCCGGCCCATGGTCCTCCTCACACTGAGACGCCCCGTGCGGGCAGCATCTCGCCCCATCAAGTTTCGTATCAAAGCACTTGACCAAGATCGCTTCTCCCGGCTGCATCTCGCTCGCATAGTACCAATCATTCTTCTCACCATCCGTTCTTGGCGCGATCCGCCACGTGTCAACCGAAGTATAAGAATCATCGTTGTGTTTCGCATCTGCGCCGGGAAAGTGGAGTGGTATATTGTAGAATTGCGAGGGATCCATAGAGCGCCAGTCTCCGACGAAGAGGTTGTCGCTGATGCTGTTTAGCGGAGAGATGTTGGTGGGGAGGGACGAGTGTGAACGGACCGAGCTACCGATGCGAGAGGGAGCCAGACGTTGATGATTGCCCAACGAGTTTTGGTGAGTTTCTCGTATTCGTCTGGCATTTCATGTTTGAGGAATTGATGAGCGCCGGTGTAGGATTGATCTGAGGCTGTTGTCAGAGCGATTGCGGTTGATGAGAATGGTAGGTAGGAATGCGGCTCACCGACGTGTATGTTCGTTGCTGGACCTGGAGGTAGAACTTCCAGGGGACTGTCGGATCTCTGTGCCTGTGTCTTCAGGTCTGAGAGTGTGGACTCTCGGATCATGTGTGCGTGGGTCGAGACTCGAGATGCACCTGTGCTGTTTTCGTCGTCGTGAATAACAATTGCTACGAAACGATTGTAAATGGAAACGTACACTTTCTTCAAAAACTCCGCCACCTTGGGGTATACGTGTTCTTTGATGCTCGTGTCGTTGTCGAAGCCTGTAGTTCCACCTTCGTAGTTCGCAAGCTGGAATCCGTTCTTATCCAAGGTGAGTTCTTTATCACAGCTGCGGATGTCTATGATCTCAGCAGGGGCAGTGATGAATTTGTACGACTGTACCTCAGAGACGTTGAGGTACATATTCTTAGGTCCATTGATGGGATCATAGAAGTTGAGAGTAGTCTCCACAGTCTTTCGTGAGGTGGTCATGGCGCCAGGTACTCGGTGAATCAATAGATACTGATCTCCAGCGCTACAGCTGTGCGTTCTAATTATATAGCTCTAGATGGTTGACCTGCATCGCTTTGAGACCGGAGGTTGCGTCATCAGGTTCCAGGCATGAACTTTGCCTGTTTCCATCAGAGCTGTAACATGAAGCTTTTGGGATGTCATGCGGCCGGAATAGATGAGGTGTGGTCCGTAGAGGTAAAGTAGAGTTCACAATTAGACTTCACAGCATCCTCGCAGGTACACCAGCTTGCGGATGCAGTCATTCGCCGAAGGCCTCGTTCTCTAATCGTGCTAGGATGCCAAAGTCAGTGCTTATTTGCTCAGAAGGTGTAGTCAAGTGCTTAAATGCTGCGCTGGTCTTTTATAATGAGTAGCAATATCTATAAGCTGGGCCGTATTAGCTAGAGTCTCTATCCTGCTAGCTAAGGTACTCAGCTATAGATATTCGACCTTACTACTTGAAAGTTGGGGCGTAAGTACTTACTGCAGACATAAATACTATAAGCCGATCGCGCTGCTAAGAACTGCTACTAAGTAGCAATGCCTTAGCCTAAGCACTTGAGCACTTCAGCACTTGAGCATCTAAAAAAACACATCATTGGCATACTGGCACGTATAGGGCGCGACCAAAGTTCCTGGATGCTCAGCGTAAGCTTCGTGCTTTTGGCAACTTACATCCTCGTTTGAGTAAGATTGACCCGATCTCACATGTCATCGAGACGACGCCTGAGTCTTCGCACTGCAGGCTGCCCACAGATGCGGATATTCTGTCAAAGGAGTTGTAGAGCAAATATCGAGATACCGATGTTGCTCATCGTCATAAGCTTTGGTTCAAACTGTCGAAGGATAGCCAAATGGCTTGGAATCCATACCGTCGTTATGCCCTAGATTGCCGTGCTTGATATCATTTGCCACGATCCATCGTACACCGCGGACTTTACGGCCTCGATCCGAGCGTAAGACGCTTCGTTGCACCCATGAAACCGCCACTTGCGCGATTCGATGTACTCTCCGATCGGTGGACCTGGCCGTGTCATTCAAATGTTCCCCAGCCTCAGGCCTGCTGCATTGTTCGCTGAGCCATTGAGCGCTTCACAACCAATGCTATAGTCAGCATTAGCCAGCGGCGGTTGTGTCAACAGATGACTGCGACAGGAAGCGTACGAATACGCTGCGGCTGCTTTGGAGGAAGCTTTCTTGCGCAGCCATCTATCGAGTAACACATATCGAAAGATGGGTGGGCGGGCCTTGATCTCTCGAGAGTATCGAGGTTTCAGGCTGGAGTCGTACTCGAGTACGAAGTCGGTGACGGGCTTGGAGAACATAGCCTGCTAGACCTTGCTTGGAGACTTCGTGATCGCCGCCGATTGCGCATTGAGTCGCGGAGCGGTGACTAGCAGACCGCGCATCGGAAGCTCGGAGAAGATTTGGTCGGCTCGCTCGGAGACGGCAAAGACATCAGCCGCCGAATGCTTCTATCTCGTGTTTTCGATTGATGCTCTGGTGGAGATGATGGCAATCCACTTGCCCGTTGCGTTGACGGGCTCTCGATGGTGTCGGTCAGATTGTGCGTCGTGTTCCGACAACGTAGCCCCTGCAGCAATCGAGTACGTTGCTTGACGTATATTGAGGCATCTCTGGAGTCAGCGAAACAGCAAGAGTGTTTGCTCGAATGGACTTTCTAGGTTGAGGGAATGTTCCAGGTTCGTTCAAACGACTCCCACCTAGTTTCGCCCATCTGCCAGTTTGAGTTTGGCTCAGGCAGCGATCAGGCATCACCATGATATTGCTGCTCGCGCCTCATACCTTCCGGCTGCTCGCGAACGAAGCCCTCTCCTTCTTCCTCGTCGCCTCCTCCATCTTCACATCATACCTCTCTTTCATCTTCGCGTCAGCACTAATTCTCGATCTCTTCGCCGCCTCAATCAACACTCCACCCATTGTCGCCAGATCATCGCAGTCCTTCATCTCCCGCCACCTCCCTCTTCTGACGCCCTTCGTTCCCGCCTCAAGCAAAGGCCAAGTAGCATCTTTCGTCCACCTGATCTGCTGCCATGCCTGATATCCCTGGAACGTCATGTAGAAGACATTTCTCTCCTCAAACGCCTCCACCACCTCTCCTAACGTGACTCCCATGCCCTTCGCCACGATAAACTTCTCAACCTGCTCGCCCTCGACCCACTGACTCGCAAGCACTGCCTTCGTCGGCGGCTGCGATATCAACATCCTCCTCCAACTTGCCTCTGCTCTTCCGCCGATGTTGGTGATGTAGTACTTCCTCAACGCCGTATCACCCCTCGTGACAAGCGGATGTTCGAAGATCTCAGCCGACTTACCGACGCGTCCAAGCCATCCGGCTCCCTTCTTGGCCTCCGTCTCGAACATATAGATCAGGCCTTTCTGGCTGATGGGCTTGAGGAACAACGCTTTCTGGACCTTGTCGGCGTCCCGCACAACATTTCGCCAAAGGCGGCAGGTGCGTTGGATGTTCACTAGGATATCGCGCATTGGGAGGTGGACAAAGATCTTGCCGAGGATGATGGCATTGTGGAGCATGGCGTAGCAGGCAACTGAGAGTTGTGTTTGTGATGCTTCGCGGATATTGGATCGCCGACGTAGTAGATTGCAGCTGCGGTGCGTGACGCGGAGGGAGGTTCTTTCGGACATTGTGGCGGTATGAGTAGCTGTGGATTATTGTGTTTGCTGGCGGTGCGCGATGGTCGTGAAGAGTGTGGGAGGGATAAGTCCGTAGGGAAGTGTGCCAGTGATCCAGGTGATGCAGTAGTGCAGGTGAGGTAGTCACGATGGAATGAGCTGTGCACTGTGGTGAGTACTATTGTTGAGCTTATACACCCACAACTTCACTTCATCTACAGATCGAGCTGCATCGACTGGCCCGTTTTCTCTTCCCATACCTCATACTCGGGTAGTCCGGGAACAATCCGCCATACCTGCATTTTCTGCAGTCTGTCGAGACGCAGTCGCATCTCAGCCTTCAACACCTTGAGCTGTTGATAATTCTCGTACGGCTTCCACGCCGACCACCCGTGAATCTTGTTGAAAGCCCCAATTTCTGTAAGTCTGCCCATAGTGAGGCCTTACGGCGATGCTTCGCGAAATCCCGTTGGAATATTGTTACCGTCGCACCGTGACATCCACGAGGCCCTGGCTGAGCGACAAGCATCCTTCGCCAAGACGCATCCCGACGAGCAAACTGCTCTGACCATGGTTGAAGCATGCTCAATAGCGGCATGAACGGATTCTCCACGATCATCCGAGAATACCCGATCGGCTCGTCCTCTGCCCACCAGTATCGCTGTTCGGTGCTCAACACTGGCGGGAGCTTAGCTCTGGCGAGCTCGAATTGAATTGACAAGATTGAATCGAAGAAGAGGTGCTCCCTGATGGATCGCGTGGTTGCGATGATCATGCGCCATTGGCAGCATACTTGCTGCGCTCTGCAGAGCAGGTCTGACTGGTCGAGCTGTAGAAGGATCTTTTCAGCGAGCTCCGCGATGGCGAAGACCCGTGCACATGGAGTAGCTGAAGTCTGGAAACATTAGCGGCGCGACTGGTGGTCAGCAAAATCTTGACATACGTCCGCATTGTGAGCTAGGGCCCTCGTTGTGTCACGTTCAGAGCTTCTTGTAGTTATTGGTGGCCGACTTTTGATAGTGACTTCTGGTAGCTCGGACCACTGCGTGTAGCAGTCAAGATGATACAGCTCCCATGCCACAATACCCATTTTGAATGGTTGTCCTGTGAGTCAGCTATGTCGTTTTGTTGTCTTTGCGATGTTGACAGTCAGGTCAAGCGTGCGAATTAAGCGATGACTTTAACGGCTGCAGTGGGCATAGTCTCCGGCCGTACTTTCCTCGAAACGACTTCAACGGACATGAATGAGTCATATTGGCCATGTTGGCCATGTTGATGAGCCTACCGGCCTACTAAGTGGCTCTTTCTCTCCTGTGGAGCATAAAGCTGAAGCAGACAATTGTCTAGACGGCTGGAAGAAACGTGCCGTGCTGCGTGGGCTAGCATTCGTTTGCCATTGTTTTCATTGATTGAGATATCAGGGAACAGCAGTAGCTCGATCGAGGAATGTTGATCAAAGAGAGGGAATGTGAAGTCTGAAGCAACTTTCACATGGCAGTTTCGACCCCCTGGTCAGAGCACGCCTCGACCCCGCGGGCCGACAAGCTTTCAACGATGCCATCCGGAGTTCTGCCTTCTCGTTGGGAAACATCTCACACGACAACGACCACCACCACCATCACAGACCATATGAACCATGGCCACTCTCCTCTGTACACGCGCAACCTGCCTATGGGCAGCCAACAACACTAGCAAATCCCTCTTCGCGCCAGGCCTCTTCACAGCATCTTTCACCACATCAGCACACTCATCGAAACACCCACGATTCACACCCAATGCACAGCTCGCAAAGCACCACTTTCCCTCCACACGGCTGGGACTCCGCGCCGCCTCAACTAGCACAGCCTATGAAGCCTCAGTACCAGAGCACATTCTCACCTGGAACCGCTTCTTCGACCTGCGGAAGAAGCGTCGCTGGATAAACCTAGGCTGCTCCGGTATCACAGCATTTACTGCAGTCAGTCTGGTCACACCGGTCCTCGCAGCGCAAGACTTCGATTCGTGGGGTGCGCAGATATCTGGACTGGACCCAATTATAGTGCTGGGAGTCTCGACGTTTGCGGTTGCGGCGGGAGGATGGTTGTGTGGACCGAGTTTTGGCAGTGCTATGTTTACTATGTGGGCGGCGAGGAGGGGGTGGAATAAGCTGATTGCTGAGGTGAGTGATACACGGAGGTGGGTTGGCGGGAGGACGGAGTGCTGACAATGTGACGAACAGAAGGAGAAGAGCTTCTATGCGCGGGTCAAGCGCTATCGAGCTGATCCTTCGGCATCGAGTCCGCAAAACCCGATTCCTGATTACTACGGAGAGAAGATTTCGAGTGTCAAGGACTACAGGAGGTGGTTGAAGGATCAGAAGGCGTTCAATTTGAAGAAGGACAAGGCGATGCTGTGAGCAGGACGAAACAGATATGGCGTGCGCATGAGGCATAAGAGCATTAAGAGCAGGCGTGATGGATATGCAAGGCGTTGGGAGGATATCAGAATAACGCCAAAACTGCGAGTAAGCGTATGTATATTGTACAATGGTGCATTACGGGCGGGCAGAGATCACGCGCCTGAAACATCACAGAATACTCCGATCTCATACCAGCCGAGGGACTTCCCGCAAATGCATGTGTCGAAGCTGCACTTGACAACTACATGTGGTTCAAGGACTTGTGACCACACTGGGTGGCCGTGGAACGCTTTGCTTCTGACCAGACACATTGACAATCGAACTTGCCGATGACCCATGCGCACCGCAGAGAGTATAAGGTTCCGCGAGAGTTAAAAGAGCATTGTTGTGAGACCCCGAGGATCAGTGATAAGGATGCTATCTCGACATCAACATGATCCGAAGCAAGCACACAGAATGATCTGAGAATTTCTTGCGAAGCCCTACCCATAGACATGTTCAGCATAAAAGTCGGCCATTCGCTGCCAGCAGCGTGTTCTTGTGTCTAGGGGCGCGCGTGGGATGGACACAATTTGGAAGGAAGCCTTGTATGGAGAACGCATAAGCATTGACACCTTTGTGCTACTACATCGCATGCACAACCTTCTACGGAATCTGCTCTCCACCAGGCACGACAGCCTCGCTCTGCTCGTCCGTGACCAAGCTCTGAGCATCAGCAAAGGCCTTGGTTAATCTGCGGTTCGTCTGGCTGGCGATGCGCTGCCTGGGCGGCGCCCAGCCAAGAGTAGTCGGAAGACATTCGTTCTCTGCTATGAGTCAGCTCAGGATCCACCGTATCAAATCAAGTCTCTCACCGAAAAAATACTCAACAAAGTTCCTTGAAACAGTCTTGGTCACCCAACCGCCAAGAGTTAGCACCGGGGAAGACAATCCGCCAGCGCTGGAGGAAATGATGTTAGCTGGCCGAATGCATCGTTGCGAAGAGGGTTTGTGCGTACCTGACGCCCGCAATCTTCTCAGTGAAGGTATACGTGGGATTCGACACCCTCGACGCCAACTGCCTGCCGATCTTGGAGTTGGTCAGCATCATTTTGTTGGGAGTCTCACCCTTCCCAAAACTCTTCGTCTCGTCAAAAGTATGCTGGTCGAATATTGAAGCATTTCCCAGGGATGAATCCCGACGACACAAGCGGGCATCATGTTCAAGTAGGTGCGGACGACCCAGATGCCAAAGATCGAACCAAGTCGCGTTTGGTTTGGGATTAGTGGTGATTGCTGGCTCGAATGTGACCTCAATGATCTCTTCGCCGTAGTTCAATCCTTTGCCCATGGCGTACTGGCCATCTTCAATCGTGATATTTCTGCCATCGCCAGGTAGCATTCCGTGGTTGTTAAAGTATTCAGCATTGGGCAAGGACCTCGAGCTGCCATACGTCAGCGTGGATGTTAGATCAATTTGTTGGTCTTCATACAATCTTCGAGACCTGCAGGTCTCCAGTCGTTGTACATAGAGTTCCACGCATGTTGATTTGAGGCCGCAAAGCCGAGGACGGACTTGAATGGCGTGGGGTAATGCTAGAGACATGTCTGTGACCATGATGTTCGTGAAAGCCTTGGGTGTCATTGCCAAGGTTTGTGTCTAGAGCCGCCATCGCCGCACTTATCTCCTCTCAAGGCAATGGATTGCTGCGATTCAGTCTGGCACACCGAAGGGCGAGGTCATGACTGGTGCTGACTATTCCCGGGGCCGCCCGAGGTCACAATCGCCACAGAGCAAGGACTTGACCTCATCTCCATGCTGCTGCTCTTCTCGGCTCACAACCACGAGCGTAGCATCCCATGTTGAACCAACGAGCGTGCCTGATTGGATTGCTGACGCTACACAGGATGCTTTACACGCCAAAGCGGTTCCTTGGGGGCTGACTCTGGGCGCTGAAAGATGAGGGGCGGTGCAGGCGGTCAAGTGGCCGGTGAGCCAAGGGACACGGTGAGGCCGGCGATAACACTGCAGCCTTGAGTACTACTCTTCTTCGTGAACGAGCTCGGCAAGGTACATGTAGGTTTCGCGATCTGAGCTTTTGGCCTCATCACGGCAACACATTCAGACCGGAGGGCGGTGTCAGTAATTTTCAGCTTCAGCAATCATGCTGGCTGGCCGATAGATGATCATGCACGTCCTGTTGATGATGTTGATAGGCAGGGGACAATCGGAGAATGGTGCCGAAGTAGGACGGACTCAGCTCCGTCCCCAGCACTGAACCCCAGATCGATAAATGCAGCTTCACCTCCAGAAGTGAAAGTGGTATGCTGGCTCATCGACCTTTGTAGCACAGTAAAGTGCAGAAGCGCAATAATGGATACGAGTAGCACCTCCCCAGCGGCATCGTCCTCCCACCAAGGCACCCTTCATGTCATCCCCTCCAACCTCTGCGCCTTCGAGCCGACCAAAACCCACGTCAACTCCGCCAACATCAACACAGTAGTATGGATTGGCGGCATGTTCGACACCCTCGGCTCCGTAGCCTACCCGTTCACTCTCGCACAAGCTCTCCCACAGACCTGGTCACTCATAACATGCTCGCTAGGCTCGGCCGGCATGGCTTGGGGCGTCAAGTCTATCGGCACAGATGCCGAAGACATGGCCAAGATTGTAGCGTATGTCACAGAGAAGAGACCGGGCGGCAAGATCGTGATCATGGGGCACAGTACGGGCTGTCAAGATTGCATGGAGTACACAGTGGGCAGGAATGCGGAGAAGAGACCCAAGGTCGACGGTGTGATTCTGCAGGCGCCTGTGAGTGATCGTGAGGCACTTGAGGATGAGTTACCCCAGGCGCATAAGCACGAAGCGGATCAGCTGGCGTTGAAGATGATTCGAGAGGGACGTGATAAGGATGCTATGCCCAACAGGTTGACGAGGCCGATCTTTGGGCGGTTGGCGGTCACGGCCAAGAGGTGGGTAGATGTGAGCTCGCCGGGACCTGATCATAGCGGTGCAGATGACTACTTCTCGAGTGACTTGCCGACGAAGAGATTCAAGGCTACCTTTGGCAAGCTTCCTGCAAGCTCACCTCTGCTCATCCTGTTCAGTGGAAGTGATGAGAGTGTGCCGTCGAAAGTGGATAAGCATAAACTTGTGAAAACCTGGATGGACACCGTGAAAGCTGGTGGTGGTAGTGTCGATGACAAAAATGGTGGTGTCGTGGCTGGTGCAAGTCACAACTACGACGGCAACCCTGAGGAGGTTGTGCAGGATATGGTGAAACGAGTCCTCAGCTTCATCTCGAGGCTTGACGAAGGTAGCTTGGCTATTGACTCGAAGCCCGCTATGTGACGGCTTATGAATGTCGCTGGCGACGAGCCTGCACGTTACGAACAGAAGAGCGATGTTTTAGAAGGGGCGGCGAAGGAGATGCGGTCTCCCAACATGCTTCAAGGCGACTGGTGATAACCGTCATCCGCACGAAATGCTTCAGTGGGATCGCTGCGAGCGATTACCAGCAATCTCCCACTGATGGCACTTATCTACACTTCAGCAGCGAGTGCATACGCTTGGCCTCCATAGGTCTTTCTTCCAATTCAGCGAAGGCGGACCCCCTTGACGAAAAGTAATTGTGGTCCATCAATGACTGGTCATCAGTATTGCGTGGAAAGACTGTTCATGCACACACAGTGCAAATAGCGACTAGGAAGACCGTTCCGATAAATGGAACAAAGGCGGTATGCTGGAACAGTTCACAACACCGAAAGAGTACCCCTCTTAAAGCATGAGCACGGCAGCACTGCTGGAAAGAATCTAGTCGCTCTTTCGGACACCAGTCTAGCAGAGTATGCTGGCCGGCAGCATGCGCCGCAGATCGCTGCTTTGCGAATCCGGGCATCGCCATGATGAAGACGTGTGCATACTGCCCATATTCGCGGGCCTCGGACCTCACGATGTTAGATAACGAGATGGACCATGCCTGTGATCCTTCCAGCAATACTTCGTCACTGGATCTTGCGACAGAAGTGAATGCTCAACAAGTGAATCTGTGTAATTTGACTCACATTCAGGGCGTTCACGGCATATCATGCGTGTCCTCTGCTCTTCGTCTCTTTCAGTATAGATCTACAGCCTTTATGCAACGACTTTGCAACCAAAGAACTTTGATACCAATTCGATCGGGGGTTCCAGCGTAGGCCAACTGCAAGGTACTGTCGGCATCCTCGACACACACGTCGCCCACCCGAAAAGCCAGCAGAGAGCAATCATGTCTACCTCGAGTGTCACTAAGACGACTGGCGTATCCTCCACGAACAAGCACGATGTACCTAGCGTCAGCGCTCTCTCGGCTTCGAAGAACCTCGACGGATCCACGAAGACCACGACCACAACTCGGACCTACCGCATTGCAAATGCAGAAAGCCGGCTCATGGTGAGATGATCGCATGCGAGAACCCGAGATGACCAGTCGAGTGGTCTCGTCTTGACTGCGTAGGGCTCAAAGAGGCGCCGGGCGAAGACGAGGACTGGTTCTGCAAATTTTGCAAGTCCAGGAAGCTGAAGATGGTCATACCAGCCGACGAATTTCACCGATGGTTTGGAGCAAAGTACCTCATTGAGGGCGCCACCCAGGATGAGATCCTCGAGAGTGAGCGCAGCCGGGCCGTGGGTCTCAAGGAAAGGATCCATTGACAGGCAATCTCCGCTGGCGAGTACCTGGGTAGGCTCAAGGCTGCCGATGAGGAGGACAAGAAAGAGGATGCCTCGCATGGGGAGGGGGCAAGGGGAGAGGAGCCATAGGACGTTCGTGACGACGCACTCGCGGCTGACGAAAACGGTGGCGAGGACGATGCCAGCCGATGGGTTGATGTTGCTGGTCCTCCAAAGCGTCCTTTCGCGAAGAAGAGCACCGCTCAGAAGACCATCAAGAAGAAAGGCGTAGCTCACAAGGTGAACAAGAAGCCTTTGTCGTCTTCTGCTGCTGGCAAAAGACGCTTAGCTCATGGCTGGGTCGATGGAGAAACCGATAGGCCAGCGAAGACCGCAAACCGCAAAGCGCGCGAAGCCGCCTCGGGATTTAAGCGTAATAGCCTCGATCCCAGCAACGAGAGTAGATAAGAGCGTTCTCAAAATCAAGGAGGCTGTAGCTGCGTTTCACGCGGTCCGCAATTCAGTGACGGAACATAAGGCTTCGAATGCGCATTCGAGGAGCAGGAAATAGCTGCAAATGTGCCTGTGGAGTAGTGCCCATGATGTTCATGGAAGATGCCAGAAAAGAGCAGATAGCTACAGATGCCAGGAGTGAACAACTGTTGTAACGTGCACGCAGTTGAATTGTTTCGGATCCTTTGTATCAACGCGAATCTGCTACCTCTCATCCTAGAGAGACTGTTCGAGACTTTGCCTCACACAGGGCAAGGTCTATGAAAGCAGCGCGCTCACAACTACATACTTGTCCTTGCACCTTGTCTACGCTTGCTAATGTCACCATCTATATAGTACCAATGGCCTAATGTGAATTTGTAGGACTGATCTGCAAAGCACGGACGGCAGGGAGCGCTAACAAATCTGTCTAATGAGCTACACAGGCAGCTCATTGATAACGTCCAAAGCAAAGCAAACCCCATAGCGATCTTTGCTCAGAATCTAGCAGTTGATATGTCTCCTCATTCCTTCCGTCTGCACTCTATGGCTCGCTAGCTTGCTGGCCCCAGCGTCCGCCGGCTTTTATCGCAATCGCGGTGAAAACAGTCGACGGTTGGCGACAGCATGCATTCTGGAAAGAGTACCAGACTCGACTGATCTGTATAACCTCACTCAAAGCCGACGACATCATCGTCCGTGTCAGCGTATATATTGGTCAAAAGCGCGACTCTCGACCCTCGATCACATGCCGAAGTGAATATGGTCCTGGTAGACGGGCTGGACTTGGACCCCATTTCCGCGACTAATACCTCGCTGCATCAACTTCGCTCTTCTTTTTGAACACGTCAATATGTCATAACTCATCCATCGTGCAACGAAGGCGTTGCAACAGCATCCACAACTGTACGTATCTGGCATTTTTTCTGCAGCCGCAAAATACCGCTAAAACTCAAACAGATCTCACCACAATTGAAGCAAATCGTGCGAACGAGATGAGCGATGCCATCGTCAGCGGGAAAGGCGCTGAGGTCATGAGCTCTGCTCCGGTCATGGACGAGCTCGGCCAGAAGGACAGAGCGATCAAGGAGAACGGCGGCGGCGACGCGGCAGACGCGAAGAGCACTACTAACAACGACAAAAGAGCTGAGGCTATGATTATCGCTGCAAGCGAGGACGGATCAAACTTACTGAAGAGGGCGAAGCCATCGAGAAGGGCGATGATACCGTCAGCGACAACAGCGGCAAGGCGCTTGAGTAGGCGTCAGTCGAGAGCGAGCTCCTCGAGGAGGGTAGAGCAAAGATGGGAAGTAGCGGCGGCGATAAGACTACAGACGAGATGGAGGCAGCGAATGCTATGCTACAGTTCTACCAGAAGCCATCCATCCCTTCAGGAGGTCTTCCAGCGTTCGAGGCTTCTCTGAAGGCAGGTGAGGCTGCTGTATAGTCCGCTTCAAGTGATGAGAAGAAATAAGCTACCTCTAATGGCTCATGGGATACCTCCAGATTGAGGATACATGGACAACAAGATACATGCGCAAAGACGGTGCTCAAGCACTAAAACATGAGAGCAAGTCCATAGTTCCAAAGAACGATACGTGGTCCTCGCTAGCTTTTCGAACCTGGGTTACGCGACGCTTTTAGGACAAGGAGATCAAGGGAGTACCCTTGATATAATCACGGCTTCAATGGCATCAACTTTGAAGCTACAATTCTTCGCTTTGTTCTCGTTACTGATTGTACTCCGGCGGCGTGCAGGAGAGACAACGCAAAACATACCCGAAAAGCATGGGAAAAGCTACCAGCTGGTCCCAGATCAGTTCAAGATACATGCAGGAGTATGTTGACAGTAGCCAAGACACTCCAGCGAATAAATTTGCTTTCTTCCCCCATCCTCTGAGGAAGCATTGTTACACAATCTTCTTCTCCAGCATATATGTTACGGTTCTACTATATTACCCTGCATTGGGGTACCATGTACATGATTTGTGCAGCGATTACGACCACATGAGTCGGCATATGTGGAACATAGACAGCTCAAACTAGTGCCATGGCGCTCGCGACACTGAGCTCGGCCGCCAGCTTGCATGGTACAGGCCGTCGCTGGATCGTGACTCTAGACAATGAGCTGAAATTCCAGCCGGGAGATGCCACTTCTTTGCAGTCGAGGTCAAACTTCACGCTGCTAAGCCATTCACTCCATCACATGATCTTCGTGCTTGGAGTGAATGTTGGAAGTGGACCGGCAAAGTTTACAATCAAGCGTGGCAAGAGCAAGAAGGCAAGCTCTGAAGTGGGAGACCAAATGCTGGCATAATGATACCATTTGACGGTAACCCCGTGGCTGCGAGCATGTAGGCAAAATGACATTGTATGCAGACGATACCGTACAGGCATAGCACTCTCCAACTAAATGTCCATCCCTTTGTTCTCCGACTGTGGTAGTGTAAGGCGTCTCAAAAGCAAAGCAGGTGCCTTGCTGCACAAAGAAATTCACGGTATACTGCGGTACTACCTAGAAGACACCCAGTGTTATGAATGGGCTTCACACCAGCGTGCCAGGAAGCTACAAAATGACCAGTATATACAGTATCTAGCCAGAGCACGGCGAAATACTCACTACGTTCGTTTCATGCTCTTCTATACTTTCAGCTTACCGCTTTATATGCCCCAAAGGACCAAGTCAAGTCCACCCCTAATGTCATGGCAGTCGAGGACGGTGGCCTTCCGGCTGGGGCCTTGGGCCATATGAGATCCTGCACTTCGATGACGTGATGGAGTGAATATTTGACGTGAACGAGCAGTGTTTTGGTCCTCCACCCCCTTGGTGGGTGCGCAGCGGGTCGAAAAATTCTCTTTCGTTTTATATACGTGCTTGACCACGATCAGATCTATTCACCAAAAAGGACGACCGCAACGCTAACGCTGTCAGTGATCACAAGTTGCGTCATTTTTGACAGCATCGCCAGCAGTTCGACACTCTCCAGACCAGCCGGATCCACGACATATTCGCCGTCGCGTCCGCCTCTTTGTCTAACATGACGTCGACCAACACCGACACCAACGAGTCCGCTCTGCCGTTATCGGACGCTGCTCTCGACACTGAAGATCAGCCAAACGAGCAGACTAGCAGCATCGATGCCAGCGCCGAACAGAATCCTGAGGCTTTGAACGGCGACGAGGAGGACCCAGCGACGCTCCACTGCACCCGCCGTGAGTATGAAGAAGATGACGGAAACCAGATGGTAGCGTGACAAACCCGCGCTGTCCTGTAGAGTGGTATTCCCTTTACCACACCGAGCTATCCCAGCTTTCCTGCCGCTGACAGGGCGTGGGAGTGCGAGATATGCAGCAAACACAAAGCTAAAGCCTCCTCTGCCGAGCAGGGACTGCTTCTGGTAGTATGGCCGCAGGTACGAAGTTATCGAGGGGGATACCCTGGGCGGAAAATCTTCTCGAGAGCGAGAGGAGCAGCCTGCTCGGATTGAATGTGCGGACTGTAAGGGAGGCTCTGTCGGCGGAGAAGTATTTGGCGAGACTGAAGGACGCTGACGAGAGGGAGGAAGAGGCCAGGAGGAACGCGGCTATCGGGGAGCGTCCGCAAGGACAGTCCGATGGCCATCAAGGATGCGGGGGCGGATGCTGAGAAGGGTGCTGCAGTCCTTGTAGCACAGGAAGGGGTGGACGCGACAGCCTCAATCATTGCAGGTCAGAAGCGGAAGACAGCTCAAGCTTCCAGCTCTGGCGAGGGTTCGAGTCGATCGACAAAGCGTGACAAGAAGAGTGAGAAGGCCATTGCCAGATCAGAGGACCCCGACGGATTCAGTCTCGAGCACGTTTTGAAGGGCTTGACAAAGGCGGGGCATGCAGCTCTCAACGGCATGTCCCAGATGCAGGCGCAGTCACCTCCTTCTCCCGCGCCATATGCATGTGGTATCACAGCGTTTGAGACTGCTTTCAAGGCCGGCCAGGGGGCCGAGAAGCAGTTGACGAAGTACCCCGAGACGTGATGGCACGTACTGGAAGGAGGGTGACCCGATGCCTTGTCCGACGTCGTGAAAGAAGTCGTAGCTGGAAGCGAGTGATTGAGGACCAAGATACAATTTGGATGAGCATAGGATACCATCAGTGTAGTCACACCAGGCGGGCAATGATGGAGCACGAGGGCAAGAATTGTATAAAAGCGTAATGCAAACGAGGAACCATCTCACACAGACTAGAACTTATCGAATAAGCGTAGATATCGTCTTCTTACTACCTTTCTCTGGATGTACACCAAAGTACTTGCTTCATGAAGCTGACATCCCTGGCTCGACAGACTGGCGCAATGAATTTAAATGATCCGCACCGTAAGTTGAACCGCTCTTTTCGTGTGGTTCTGCGGCTGTTGTGTTCGTATCGGCTTTTGACCCTGTGAGCAAAACCTGGCCAGTTGAGAATCTAATGTGGACCACATCGAGCACCCCAGCAATGCTTTTCGAGAAAAGTCACGAGCTATGACGTGAAGCATGAGCGGCACCGCTACCAAGTTTCTGGCGATGAAAGTGATGACCCGGCCTATGCTTTGCGATGCCTGTCGCGGGAACACGACATACAAAGCTGTCCTCATTCTAAATGTCAGTCCGATGCGTATCTCCTTGAGCTTTGGCACTTGAATACATAAGCATCGGCATGAAATCGCCTCGGTTGGCGAATGTTCCTATCAAGACCGAGCCCAATGCTTCTATCGCTGGGCAGCCGCTCGACTCGCGTCTTCTAAAGCCGTTGTCCATATAGCCCAACAACGCGAATCAGTGTTTGCGATTTGTAGAAGACGAGCGGTTGTCAACACCCCTCTGCACATGCCGGTGCCAACGCTCCAGAGTAAGGATCTTCTGATGAGGCCTCGGGATCCGCCCGCGTCAAGGTATAGCAATCTCGTCCTGGTCTATAAGACGATCCAAAGGGTCACCGCGTGAGGCGGTGCAAGATGCGCCACAATTTGTAGCCGCAGATCATGTCTGACGTGATGAATTGTTCGTGCATTGCAGCGACACGTGTGCTGCGCGTCCGGACTCGATGTTGGAGTGGATGTGGACTGGCTTTCTGCCTGAGCGCCCTGAAACTGCAAGTTCGTGCGCCTCGATATCGAGGTCGATGCCAATGATTTGGAAGCATCGTCGCATCGTCCTTGGTTGTAACTCGTAGCAGAAGTTGCTCAAGGTCGACGTTTTGGCCATATCGACCGTTTTGGGTGTTGCTATTCGCTGTTGCATATGCGATTAGGACGTCGTTCGTACCAACACGTTGTGGCATTGTGATCGGGGCATGTGCTCGGTGCCTTCTGTCCAGATCGCCGGGATTGTCGTATCACATGTATGGATCGAGATTTGCTTCCTGTGTGAATGTTGGAATGCCACACGGCCGTCATGGCCATTTCTTGCTTCGAAGTTGGCAGATGAAGGGCGCAGCAGGGAGCACGCCTGACGCACGCGCTGTAACTTGCCCTCGGAGTGCCCTCCGCATGTATTTCCGCCTGAGCAGAAACTGTCATTCCGCGGCAGGGGTCTTGTTCCATTCTTCGGATGTGCAATCGGAGGACTGGGTGGTGGCACTTTCACGCATGTCGTTCACTTTCAGTAGCTGCGGTCATGATGATGTGTGGCGTTCGGCAGCTGGGCCCGGAAGGAGCCGGACTCTGCGGCTTCCCGTGTCATAGCAACCGCACCAAACTGCGCCGCAACAGCGTCCACTAACGGCTGCTTCAGACATCGGGTGAAGTGGTGAAAGGGCGAGATGGCTGGCGCACGGACGAGGGGTCCAACAGCCACCGCGTTGTCAGCTGCGTGACGAGACTGGATGGCGGCGGCGGAGTTGGCGGAAGAAAAGAGTTGAGAGCAATAGAACTACGCCGTCACGGTATACCAGCCACCCGCCATCCAGCACTTTCCCCCACAGCAGAAAATAAACCAGCAGGACGGCTCTTCCCTGCACTCTCGACTGGTCCATCCCGCGTCGAAACCTTGCACAGCTTGTCCCACCCGCCAGAGTGTACTACCTGTGCTACCGCTTTGGGATTGGACGTGGCTGTTGAAACACACCATCCTTGCGTCTCCGTTGTCGTGTTGATCGCATGCAGGCCGTAGCCAAGTTTCGCGCATCGATGCCCTCATCTCCCGCCAATACGTTATTATAGACCAGGCCGCGGCCGCTTCCTGCGTGTGCATGCGCTGTTGCATGATAGTTATATCCTGTTGCTCACGACTGACGTATACCCACTACACCCTCTTGTACTCATCATCCGCGACGACGACGACGACGACGAGCACGACCACGACGAGCTAGTAGCTCCCTCCGCTGCACATCGCTGGCGGCCGTTGCCCGGTGGACGTAACGTGGTAGCTTTCCGGAAGGGCACTGTTGCAACGGCTCCCGTTTCGTACCCTGTGACACATGGACAAGCACCAGCCCAGCTGATTCGCCCCCCCTCCCAAAGACCAAACACCCGGAAAGCATTTCGTCTTGACCTAGACTGCTGCAGACACCCATCATCTACTGAGCGACTAGCTCGTTCGACCGGCTGGAGGCAGTCTGGATAGACACCTGTGCCTGCTGCTGAGACTGCATGCTGCATCTGCTGCACGAACGCCGGCAATGAGCGCCTAATCGATATTGAGTAATCAGACCTAATCACTTCACCCTCATTTTGTTGTACGAGAGGCCCACCACCACAAGAAGCTGTGCGACTGACAATTGACAGATTAATAGCCACCAGACATAGACATAATGCCCTCCATAGGATTTCGCAGCAATCGACCCGCCCGTCTGGAAGTCCACGCCAATAGCAACAACGACGATGACCACGACGACATACCCATTCGAAGCCCAAACCGGCAATCCATCCACCAGCTCACCCATCAGCAACTGGTAACACGACAAAGGCAGCTCTTGCTCCGGCAGAAGAGTGACCACTCTGCAGATGGAAAGGACATAGACCATAGCTTGACCAGAACCACATCGTCTCCATATCTGCACAAGACACTCGACCCCAACGCACCCACGAGCTCAGTGAACACAATCGTCAACTCCATTGAATCCAAGATCGAGCGGGTGGACGTTGGAAGAGCTATCGAGCTGCTACAAGAGCTGAAGAAAAGTGCCACCGCGGACGAGCTGGTCGCTTTGCATAGAGCACTGTTGCCCGTGAAGGAGGACAAGCCGACTCAGGTTCCGCAGCTGCCACCGATCGAGGAGCTCGCCTACACTTCGATACCAAATGACCGGACACGCTCTTCCATCCCGCCGGGCCTTGCTACCCGGACTGGTAGCTATACGGATCCCCTGCGAAAGCCATCAGATCCTGCTCTCGCCAACTCTTCCTCTATAGACCGCAAGGGTAGCTGGTTCCCTGACTTGGACACACGGAGGTCTCGCACTGCATCGCCAGAACGCTTGTCTACACCTCCCGAGGAGACGTCCTACCATGGAGGAGCTTACCAAACGGGAACACTTCGCATTACCAATGGCGCAGCATCTCCGGAACCGAAAGTAATTTCCAAGTTGGCCATGGAGGTCGAAGAGCGGGATGAGAAGGCCGGTTTGGAGGTTTCGCCACCTAAGAAGGTCTCGCCGCGGTTGAGGAAGCGCATGACCATGGCGATTCTGAACCCACTGAAGTCTCAGGATGAAGCGGATCCATCAGCATGGCGGAAACGCACGGCCGTTGCGGCGAATTCAGAGGGAAACAATTCATCGGAAATGGCTCCTCCCCCGGTCCTGCCCAAACTGGATTTTGCCCGTAGCAGAGACGACCTCGATACCATATTACCACGCGCCAACATGATCGGCTTGGACACGAAACCGAGTCCCGGTCAGCTACTACCCACACTCGCGAGCTTGGACTTCACCAAAGACCTAGAGGCGCCTCAAGTCGTTGAGCCTCGAGCACAATCGTTCGATTTTGGCGCTGGCGAGCGTTCGAGCATTCGCAAGGAGCTTCAGCTCGATCCGCCGCTGCAACGTCACAGTTTTCAGCACATCCCAACGTTATCGACCGAAGATGTGCCCAGATTTCAACAGCGTTGGGGTCACCGTGCATCACATCTGTCCAACGACTACTCGAGCGACTGCGGGAGTACACAGATTCCGTACGAGGAGAAGCGAGGCCTGCTGGACTTTGCTACTCGTCTGAGCACTGTGTGCGACGAAGACGAGGCAGAAACCGGGGCCGTCCCCGGAGACCAGAATACCCACGTCGATACTCTCAACAAACTTACCGGTGGGATCGACCAGCCAGAAGTCGGCGTTGCGAGTTCCAGTGACGAAGCGGACCTGAGCAGTGACTTCCCTTGCGCTCGACGAGGCACAGTCTCCCGCAAGGCGGACAGTGGCTATTGTTCAGATGCCTCGGCTGCTACACTGCCACACATCAGCACTTGTCATGGTGGTATCGAAAATGCAATCGCACCAACAGGCACCGAGCTGTCTCAAGTGCCAAGACTACCGTCCATTGAACCTGCAGTGACGATCGCCAACGAAGAATCGGGCATACCAGTGAAGAATAAGAATTCCTTGGCCGACATCAACGGCCTTCCAACGTTCGAAGAGATATCAGGGCCACAGTCTGAGGCCACTATCAGTCCTTCGCCAAAGGAAGGGGCCAAGAAGTCGCCGCTTTCACTGTTCAGACCCAAGGCTGCTCGAAGCAAGAGCTTCACCGTACTCAATGTGCACAAGGGACTGGCATCTGTCGAAGACGCCAGCCATAGCTCGACTTTCCAGTCGTCAGATGACTCGCCTCCGCCTTTGAACCACAAGAAGAGCAAGAAGCTTCAGAAGTCCATGCCCGAGTCTGTCCGACACCAAAGGAAGAAGACCATGGAGAGCATGAAGGCTTCACAAGCCGTGCAAACGGAAACGTCTGATGCTTCTAACGAGCAGTCTTCTGACCCGGATGGCTTCATTGGGTGTCAGCCAAATGACGTACCTCCTCAACAAGGTGACGATGGTGTATCATTGTTCTCGAGAAAGCGAGGCAAGAGCTTTGGTCGTAAACGCAGTCAGACCGTCACTGATACCGCCAAAGAGGTCTCGCCGCCTCCGTCCGATGCGACCAAACCAGTCTCGGGCTCTAATCGCCATCGCAGGCGAACCAAGAGCATTGCCAGTATACCAGCTGTCAGCGCGCCAGTGTCGAGACGGCCAAGCGAGGATGCCACCTCCGCCGATCGACAACAAGCGAACGAGCTGTCCACACCGCGCAGAGACCTGCCCTTGTCTACACACTCAGATTTTGCGTCCGTCGCGCGAGCACTCACATCACATCCGCCAGACGCCTGCACAGAGACAGCACGCTCTGCCGCAGCGGCCAGGAGGCAGCACAAACGATACTACTCCATGCATCGCGCCAGCTCTGATGGTGCGAGCCTCACAGGTGGCAACTCGACAGGTGGCAACTCGATTCCAGGTGTGCCTGTCAGCCCAAATGCTGACCAGCCGTTTTCAGCCAAGGAGACTACAGAACCAGAAACGTCGCGCAAGCAGATCGAACCTAGCAGTGTTGCAGGTCCCGTCGCTGTTGGCTCGAATGCTTCAGTCGAGGATCGTTTCCCAGGATGGGAAGGCAAACCGGCTACAAATATTGCTTCGCAGTCACCCACGTATCTGCAGCCACTGCCCACACCACGCCTACGCAACAACAGCGTACCAGCGTTGCCAGAACTGCCAGTTGACATTGCCGCTAAGGTCGCAAAGGCGGACGAAATGGTGGCCAAGAAACTCAGGAACAGTCCGCGATCCTCTCCAATAGGCTCTACGCGCAGCAGCATCGACCACAATGACGGCAAGAAGTTGAATCCCGCGAAGAAACAAGCCTCGCCCAAGGATCAAGCCAGACAAGCTGCGTTGGCCAAGCTCACGGCTTCTTACGACAGAAAGTTCGACGAGCAAAAGGCCGACCTGTCAGTCAAGGAGCTTACTCTGAAGAAGCCATCTGATCATGGTGCAAGATGGAGCATCGATGGCAGCATCAAGCTCCCACATCCTCAAAAGCAGCCTGCTTCCACTTCGCCAACTCACGACTCGAGACACCCTGGCTGGCCCGGGTGGGAGAAGCAGTCGTCTCTGTGGCGCGAGCGGCGTGAGGCAACGGCTGAACCCGTCACTTTCGAGGAGAGCATGTCAGTGCACGCACAGACTGTGCCAGCGTTCGAGGCAGATTCGCCATCGATCGTGGTATCTCGCTACATCACACCCCTGACGGCCGAGAACGTGGAAACTGCAAGCAACGCGGCCAAAGGCAGCGATTCGCGCACCGAAGACCATGCCCAGGATTACTCCGATCTCATCGTTAGCGACCTGGAAGTGACCCCAGCAAAGCCTGACATGCATCGTGCAGACAGCGCTTTCAGTGGCAACATGACAAGCGCGACCTTCGTCGCAGCTCAGCCAGCATACGATGACCGACCCGCCAGAGCAGATATCCCGCGGTCAAACACTGCCCTCTCTTCCTCCTGCGCCACCACGACCACCACTGTCTCGTCCACCACCTCATGGGCCGGCAGGACCAAATCTTCCACCACGGCAAGCAGCGTCAGCTCCCAGTTCCGCCACGGACGCACCAAGTCTGGCCACTTCAAGGCTTTCCGCCCGACCGACGCTGCTCAAGCCGAACGATCCCGCGCCTTGAGTGTTGCTCGCCGCTCAGCATATCTCGCGAGCACGGAGTCGCTGGGTCACTCCCGAAATCAGAGTCTTGACTTGCCAGCATTGCCCAATTCAAGAACGGACCTGACTTCGCTGAAGGACAGCAGTTCCGAGAGTGTCTTGGACCGTTACAGTGGAGGTCTGGGCCACGGAGCTTTCGGAGGAAGCGCGGGGACTAGGTCGAGTAAAGAGCTGAGGGACGGGAACTGTACCATGGGGGAGCACTTCGGGCTGGATTTGAGCGATGTGCCAATGTTCTTGAAGAAGATTTAGGGAGTTGAAGAATGAGAGGATTCCTTTGTTTTTGACGTTGATGTTGATGTCGATGTTCATGTCGAGAACGGTGGGAAGCCAGGCGTTGGTGGGTTACATTGCAAAGGCGCGGACATGAAATGGCGCTCGGAGGGACTGTTCGGGAGGGTAGTGTATAAATGTGGATAGAAAGGTCGTGTAGACTTGTTGGTAGATACATGGATAGGATCGTTCCTAATGAAGTAATATGCTTCTGACTTCTATGATGCCTCTGAACGTGTCGTCACTTTGAGCGTGCTTGCGGCGGCGGAGGGCTGCTGTCCTGCATGGTACTGTCCAATGTCAACCCGGTATGGAGAAGGTCAAGAGAACAGCCCGGGGATGGGAATGTCGAAGGTTTCGCTTGTCGCTGTTTGGGTACCGCCGAGGAACACCCACACGATTATGTGCACTCTCTGCATGATTCTTCCTTCTGCCTCCCAGCATCAAAACATGGCTTGACACGAGTATTCTATCTACAATACACCCCATGATGCCTGTCATTCGCTCCATATCGCTCGTATCGGTCAGCGCAATGATAGTTGCTTTCGCTCTCCAATACGCCCGGGATCACCTATACGTTACAGAGCACTGCTACACAGCCATCAAGACACTGTCGGACGACCTACATAGAGCCAACTGCTTCAAGGTGTCCAACGCTGGACTTTTCAAGCAGGTCTATTCGAAGCCAGTCACCACATTCACCGCTGGTACAATCCAGGATGGGTACGTTTTGCCGGGCCTGATAGATGGACATGGTCACATCCTACAGTATGGAGAGCTGCTGCATTCCGTCAATCTGTTTCAGTCGAAGTCGCTCGATGAGGCGCGTGGACGTGTCAAGGACTTCTCGAGCGGGACCCCAGAAGAGGGTACAGCATCTTCCTGGATGCGAGGAACTGGATGGGACCAAGCAGCATTTGGGAGAATGCCGACAGCGGTATGTACATGAAAAGGTGCTTGGTGACATACTACCTGCTTCTGATTACGGGTGGACTGACGCTGTGAAGGCAGACCTTGAGGAAGATCCTGAGCTAAAAGGCAAGTACATCATGCTTGATCGCGTCGACGTGCACTGTGTCTGGGTGTCCCAAGCAGTCCTTGATCTTCTCCCGAAGCCACTTCCCGATCACGTTGATGGTGGCGAGATCGTCCGGAAACCTGGCCTTGGCGTATTCTGCGACAATGCTATCGATATCGTGCAAGCAGTATATCCCAAGCCAGGCAGGGACAAGAAAGCCCAATGGCTGAGCAGCGCAATGTCCAGTCTCAACTCATTTGGGATTGTCGGCGTGCACGATGCCGGTGTTGTGCCCAAAGATCTCGAGCTGTACGAAGAGAAAGCAAAGACTCAAGACTGGACAGTGCGAGTGTATGCCATGCTCGAGTGCGCAGTCCGGAACACCTTCTGTCCAGCAGCTGCGAAGAAGATCTCCACGAAGGATGATATGCTCAGCGTTCGGGGTGTCAAGCTCTTTGCAGATGGTGCGCTGGGCAGCTGGGGCAGCGCAATGCTTGAGGAGTACAGTGACCGGCCCGGCGACGTAGGCTCTTTGCTCGTCAACGCCAGCACGCTGACTTCACTCGCCAAGTCCTGGGCAGCTGCTGACTACCAGGTCAACATCCATGCGATCGGCGATCGTGCCAACAGATACACGATCGATGCCTTGGAGGCTGCTTTGAAGGTCATGTGCACAGAGGAAGATGTGTCCTTGTCAGATTGCCAGACCGCACGACGCTTCCGCATCGAGCACGCTCAGATCATACACCCGGATGATCAGACTCGCATGCGGAGCCTCGGCATCATCCCAAGCATTCAGCCTACACACGCGACCAGCGACATGGAATATGCACAAGATCGACTCGGCAAGAAGCGCACAGAGGAGGAAGCCTATCGCATGCAATCTCTCACCAACCTGAATCCGATCCTTGGCAGTGACTTCCCCGTTGAGCCAGCAAATCCGTTCGAAGGCATGTACGCTGCTCTCACGCGTCGCTCGCCTCGTACTGGTCTAGGTCGGAATGGAAAGGACGAAGGTTGGCACGTTGAGGAGACGCTGACTACGAAGGAGGTACTTCGTGGCTTCACGCTCAATGCAGCGCGAGGCGCATTCCTCGAGGGGAAAGCTGGTGTAATACAGGACGGTGCGTTTGCGGATTGGATCGTGCTGGATCAGGATATCGAGAAGATTCCCCTCGAAGACCTGAGGCATGTCAAAGTAAGGGAGACTTGGATAGGAGGTCGACAGGTGTATAAGCGGGAGTAGTCACAACATGAGCTGCTAAAACAATATGACGCACCGCTTGAGTGTCATGCGAGCAAGACAGTCACATCAAGACCATGTCATGAGTCACGGCGGCGGCTTCTTCCACGCAGCTGTCTGGCATGGTACCACGGCGGCTTCGATCTCTTACTGCGCTGGCAACAAGCTCAGAAGCGGATAGAACAACGGTGACCTGGAGCTGCGATTCAGGATGGTTGACCGCGAGGCTCCCCACCGTAACATTCCGCGAGCCGGGCTGGACTCTGAAGACGTTGTGACGATATTGTGACCATTGTATGCTGATGGCGATAAGTTATACCTGATTGGTGGTGAGCATGCTCTGGACGACATTGAAGGCGTTGCCAGGAAAATTACCGCAAATCACATTGAGTCCTACGTGCAAGTGGAGGAAGTGAATCAAATTTTCCTTGAAGTGTTCCATTCATTACGTGGATTTCCTTGCGCTTGGAGGAAATGAACAGGCTGGAAATATACGCTTCTACTTTTTTCGTCTTCTCTCTCCAGGCATTCAGGTGAAGCAAATCCAATCTGACCGTTTCAATAAATGCCAAGTCTCGACCTCGGGTTACAAGCCTGCCAACCATCCTATCACTCCCCGTACAATCTGGTCCTCCGTTATTCCGATTCTTCCACATTTAATCTCCTCTGTACGTTCAATCACTCACTCCTATGGGCTTCCCTTCCAATATTCAGTTTCGTCCACTTTCGCTTCCCCTTCGTACTCTTCGGGACCCGTGGCGTTGCATCGACGGCCTGTGTGATAGCGAAGTCAAGAATCAGGTCGATGTCGGCCAGCACGTGTTTGCCAGCCTCGAGATGTAACATGTCCAACACTTCCTCTGCCGTTGGCTCGGCTGCTACTCGATTCATGTCAGGGAGCTTGAAGTCGTCGGCGTCCCGTGCGTCGCCGCTGAGATGATATCGCACTGTGTTGGATGGATCTTTCCTCGTCGCTGGATCGACCTCGTCGGAGGATGGGAAGATCCACTCCTCGAGACCTCTCCTGAGCCGAACCGCCTCGTAAAGGGACTTGTTCTGGATCCGCATGAAAGACGTGTTGATCTTGTGGACGGTGCCGATGTAGATGTCTGCGTACTCCCTGGTCCACGCGTGGTGCTCTGAGACCATGTGTCGGTACTCGTATGAAGCTTCGCCTCGAAGATAGATCATGGCTCCAAGGACGGCGCTCATGAATTTGTCGGCGTCGATGAGTGCAAAGCCGGTTGGTCTTGTCGGCGCGGGGGCTGCGGCAAACTCTGAAATGTGCAGTGCGACTATATGTCTGTCGACTGCGAACCGGAGATGCTGCCCGAAGTCAAATGTAGTAAGATCACTCTGCCACTTCGATGGTACTGTTGTCTTATCGTACACATGTCTGCGACATGTCGGGCAGGTATAGCTGATTTTAAACCACTTCTGAGCGCAGTCAATGCAGTATATATGCCCGCATGATGTCTTGAGGGTGTATCAGTCGTCCCTGTGCAGATGTTGTAGCTGGTGGGTTCGTCTCTGACGGTGCCGGTGAGAGCGTTCATGAACTGCTCATGAGTCGGCATGGGCATCTTGATGTCGACCTTGGTATTTGACTTTTCGATCTTGGCGTTGGTTCGAAGACGATCTTTCGATCTTCGATTGCTTTGCAGCTGATTTTTTGGACCTTTGCGTTGATCCGATCTCAGGTTGACTTGCTCTTGGTCTGTCATCGCTTGATTGATTTCGCTCTGATTTGGCACTTTGATTTGACCAGACTGAAGATTGGGAGAAAAAGAAGAGAGAGTGTACGAGAAGTGCGAAGTCTTTATGCGTATGGATACGCAATTCTTGAAGACTCGCGGGCTTGAGGACTTGCGGGCTTGAGGACATGTTCAGCACAGTTGAGGAAGTCGCAACGGGAAACCTCAGCACTATATGAGCCGAGCGCGGCGACACTCGGTCTCATCAAACGCGCGCTGGCTACCATTGCCATTTGGACCAGCTATCTTGAACAAACGCGTGTGCTGAAGCGCAGAGCTGCGACAAAGCACAATCGATGCGTTGATCAATGCTATTCCCTTGGGCTACGAGGAGGCGAAGTTGTCGAAGTTGAGTTTACAGGATTTGGTGACGAAGTTGTAGTCTACATCAAAAGATGGACCGTATCAAAGTTGTGATCCGCAATCGCTTGATGCGATCCTCGAGCAGATTCTCAACCTGGCAATGGATGTGTTGGTTGACACCCACGACGCAAGACTTCAGCCGCGGTTGTCGTCGTCTGTACTGAAACCGTGCTCAGACTCGTTCTCGTCCTACAGTGACAGTGCTGTTGCTAGCCATGGGGCGCGTTTATAGATCGAATCGATCTGCCGCGTTGGTAGGGTGGAAGGCTAAGTTTGGCATCGCCGTGACGCAAGACAGCATCGTGGTACGACTACGCCATATACCGATGTAGCTGTCTACAGCGAGTGCTTGGCATACAACTTTACATGTGTAAGATGGCGATCACGTTCCAGCCGCAGCTTGGTGAGTAAGTGATGCTCTGAGAGGCGCATGGTCAGCAATTAGGGTATGTCCATACGTGTATTCAGAAGGATGACCAGGTGGAATGCAAGCGCTATCGTTTCGTCTTGACGCCCAAGAGGTCTTGTACTTGATGTTCATGGCGAGCTGCATGATGGACCCGGCCACGTGAGGTGGTGCCCGTGGGAGACAAGAACTTTGAGAAGAAGTTCACATAAGCGCCCGGGTCAAGAACAGGGTCTGCGTGCATCACGTCAGCATCCAATCATATCGTCCTCTCCAGCTCGGCGTGACCCGTCGCCGTGCCGAGCTGCAGGTTCGAAGCACTTCGGCCTGCTCGTTACCAATCGTCTTCTGTACGGTATCACACCGCGGCGCGTAAGCTTGATGGCCACTCGTTGTGGCGGCCAGATGGTCGTCGAAGCCGGAAGCTTGATGATGACAAGACGTCTGTATCGCGAGGTGCTCTCGAGGTGCAGTCTGTTCGTCATCTCATATTTCGTTGTCGTCGTCTTGCAGAACATCTGCTACGTCCAGCTGATTGACACGCAAAGAACGTCCCAAGACATGCAGCTCTAGGTCACCACCAGTACGACTCCACGAAACTGCCCCGCCAACTCGACGCGACATCTGCAGAGCAGCCTCCACTGTCCAGCGTCTATTTCCAGCGGACGTGCTTCCGGCTCAGCTCCCGCAGGTCGACCTATCACAGCGGCAGAGCACACATTGACCATCCTACTATCCTACTAGCGACGCGGTCGTAAGGTGGTGAGTACCCGCTCCCCTCCCACCTCCACGGCACTAGACCAGTTCGCTCAAAGGAGAAACTGTCCTCGTCCCGCACGCGCCCGGCAGTCTGGATCGCATGTGTCCGTGCGAAGCGCCAGTCCACTCTTCAGTCGAGCATACCCATTCAAGACCTCTTCAGCTTTCCTCTCCAGCTGGGCTCGCCAACATTTGCTACCCTACACTCTCTAATCGCTGCTTCTGCGCACTCCCATCGAAGAGCTGGCCTCTGTTTCTTTCGACTACATAGAGGAACCATTCCAGGCCGTCTCGCGTCACACTATTCCTAGCTTCGGCGAATCTGACAGCATGTCAGATAGTCAGACCAAAGAAGTTCAAGTCGCCGTGCTGGCGCGTTCGCCCTCGAACGGAAGTTCGTCGACACTGTCCGTCAAGCCCCCGTCACTGCGATCACCACGAACAGCACGCTTCGCTGAGGCTACCGCCGTCAACTCGCCCATCGAGCCCTCAAAGACTGGCAGGAACCCGTTCAAGGACCCACCGACGAAGTACTACATGGCGCAGCCCCAGGACGTTGGCTTCGGCTACATCAACAAGCATGAGTCGGTCGAGATGCCTGATGACGACTATCAACCTCCACTCACGGCACGAACGATACCCAAGAGTCCCCTCAAGAGTGCCATGAAGACTCCCGGTGCTCCTCCTCGAGACTTGAATGCCATCCTCAGCCCTACGTTTCGAGAAGAGCAAGTGCTGGAAAAGCATGAAGCTTACACTGAAAAAGAGCAAGCCAAGGATCTTGTAAGTCACTCGCCTTGCTACTCATGGAATGCATGGATACTGACTACTTCAACAGAAAGTCAAGACACGAGTGCGGATAGCAAAGCTGATGCTACGAGGCGTCAACTTCTCCTGCTCTTTGATCGTTCTTTCCATGCTTGCAACGACATTCACCATCTTCAACGCCACCAAGACGATACCAACGCGCAACAACCTTCCGCCGTGGGCCACTGGCCAGAAGATCTGGCCACAGGTGCTCCTCCTGTGCATCGCTTGTATCTCGTTGTTCACCTGCCTCGTTATCTTCTACGCATACTGGAAGGGTGGACATCGGCGAGCCGAGAAAATGGCAGTCTACTACACAGCATTCGCAGTCGCCTTTTTCATCTTCAGCATTATCATGTGGGGAATTGGTGCTGCCGTCATACAACAGCAAAAGAACAACAGCAACAACAAGGACATGTGGGGCTGGGCCTGTGTCAACAACGAACGCAAGTCACTCTTCCAGAATGAAGTGGACTACGAGCTTATCTGTCGCCTACAAAATTGGAGTCTGGTCTGCGCTATCATCGAAATCGTGGTCGAGCTCATCGTCATCATCGTGTACGGCATCGTCTTCCACCGATTCTACTCGAAGCGACAACTCCGAAAGTCCATGGCAGCTCGCGACCGCGCACGAAGCGATCTCTATCTTGCTCAGCTCCGCACTCAATCTGCGCCCAACACACCAGGCCTCGCTCCGCCAATGAGTGCACGAGACGGCGGCTGGAGACCCCCGGCCGACTACTACAACAAGGGACCTGAAATCGAAGAAGGCGTCCAGTACGTTGATGCGACACCACCGGCAGTACCTTCCTCAGGCTTCAAACTCCAAGCGCCCCCGATCAAGATCACAGGCGCAACCCCCAAGATGGCACAAGTCGGCTTCACCCCAGTAGCGACCCAAGCACGAGACCGAACACCTTCGCCACCTCAAGACCAGCGATCGCCACTCATAGCTGAGGCACCCAGGGAAGTGCACAACGATCACTTCGCAGCAGCACCTGGCGAGCAAGTGTACGATTCGGTGCCTATACCCGGGGCTTACGAGGCACCGCTATCGCCTGGTGCGGAGCACAGACAGATGAATTTTCCCTCGCGATGATACCTCTATAGTTACGCCCTTTTATTATATGTGAGCAACACCTTTTGATGCCAGAAGCACAATATCTTATGCTCAAGTTTTTCATTGATCCAATCGTCATGTACTATGGTGCGCGCCAGCAATACCGCGATTTGGAGAATAGCGTCTCGCCAGTCTCGAGGCAACGTCGTGTGCATAGCACCATGGACGCAGCAGAAGGCTAACCCTCCGCGTCGTCGCGTCATATCCTCCGGATGCTCTCTACTGCTCGTCAACCTCCATGCCACCCTCGCCGGGGCCCGCCTCACCCTCACCCTCATCCTCATCCTCCATGCTATCGCGCTGGAGGTCCAGGTACTCCTCGTAGCGCTCCTTCAGCTTCTGAGCCTCCACGCCCTGCTCGGCTTCCTCCTTGTTCCTATAATCACATGGTACGTTAGCACATGATTCCGCCTGTGAGAACGATGTCGGCAGACAAGGTGGTGAACTCACTCCGCCACAAAGTTTGCCTCATTTTGCAGAATTTCCTGCAAGCGCGTCTCCGAGTCTTCCTTCTCCTTCTCGATCTCTGCGATGCGGGAGCGGATGCGGGCTTTCTCGGCGGCGAGGATCGAGAGCTGCGTCTTGTAGTATTTGGCCATGCCGCGGGCGTTGTTGGATTTGCGGAGGTGGTCTTGCTGTGTGTGAATGTTAGTGATTTGTGTCCGTGGGGAGGGCTGAAGGGGATGTACGTATTCGTAGCCGACTTCTTCGAAGCGGCGTTGCTTCTCGCACTCGTCGTCTTCTCCTGGGATGCGCTTTTTGAGCTTCTTGGGCGCTGGCTCTGGCGGTGGTGTTAGCATGTGATGAAGTCCTGCGGTGTAGTGAGGGTGGCTTACTGGAGTCACGGCCGGTGATTGGGGCGATGAGACCGCCTACTGCGGTCTTGTCTGGCACGTCGACTTGGCGAGTCATGCCATTGGCGGTGCTATTGGTGGAAGACATGTTCGTTTACCGTGAGTTTGTTAGTCCTATGCGGGGGAGTGGTAGTGGTGGCGCTGTGGTATTATACGTTGATGCGTCTTTGTTGGTGATGGTCTTTGCTGATGGTGTTGTTAGTAGTGGGAGGCAAACATAGACAGGTAAAAAGAAAGGGCAGCACAAGGCTTAGGCATCGAAGACACACTATGGAAATTTAGCCTCAATGGCTGCGTCAGCATGTGACTACGGTTGGAAAGCTTCAGACAATGGACTGACTTCGTCGGACTTGCACATGCTAGGCGGCTACACTAGGCCTCGAGCAAGATGCGGATTCGCATATGCTTGAGGGGTATTTGAAAGTGAAGCGCTTCGCAACCTCTCGGAGCGCGTCGACATTACATGGAGGCTAGTATCCAATGTGATGAACTGCACTCTGTATAAGACCCAGTTAGATCGTTGTCGGTCAGCGCAACGCGCTTCCTCGTGGGTCCAGCGCTCCGTACGCCTATCACTATAACAGAACGAAAGCCACCATGGTGACGATAAGCAGTCCAGCCCCTGATCCCGCTCCAACCTTTTCCGTGGTACCGTTAGCGATCTGGCTCGCTGCAGGTGCGCCAGTATGAGTGACATTGACTGTCGGATTCGATAGTCCAGAGTCTGTGGGACAGGTTCCATTCGAAGCAGTGCCGTATGCAGTCGTATCAGGGTTCTGTACACGCATGTAGTTTGCCGCAACAGGGGCACCAACGCCAGAAATCGCGGCAAACGCGGAGGTGCTGAAAATCATCCGGTCGTAAATACTGATAGGGCCATACTTGCGCCCTGCATCCCAAGTTGTAGCGTCCAAGGAAAAGTTGGAGGGCTGTGCGAAGAGATAGAAGACATAGGTGTGGGCGATATCGTTAAGGCCGGGCATTGGGCCGCCTACGAATCATTAGTCTTGTGCCCTGAACAGGGCACGAACATCGATGATGCTTACCATACGTCGCGATTCGCGCTGTCTCGGTGAGAAAGAAATCATTGTCAAGTTGGTTCAGATCTGTTTGGAACCAGTGCAGCCGAGTCGTTCTCCAGTACTCGAGACCAGGGGCCTGGGGACCAGTGGAATTGATGCTGCCTTGCGGAATCGATTGGTCGACCAGGAGAAGCATATGATCGCCGGAGACTGTGCAACTCAGCCATACATCTGGCGCTGACTGCACCACTACATATTGTCAGTAATGCTAGGCATGACTTTTCAGGCATTTCAAACTTACGAGCTTGTGGTAGCAAGTTACTCGCCTCGAGGACTGTATCGCCGTATGCAATGTTCAAAGGTGTGTTCGTGGTAGGCGCGATGCCAACTGGAGTCTGACATGTGCGTTGTGCGATGAGGAGCGAAAGGACGGCGGCTACTTGCTTCTGATATTGCATAATGGGAGGTGAGCTGCCTTTGTCATGTCACGAAGGCTGCGAAGTCGAAGGGAGACAACCAAGCGCTGCGGAAAGATCATATCCTCTCATCGATGGACGACTGCTGTAAGACCTTGCATTGGCACTGTCCACAAGCGTCCATGGATATCCACTATATCGGTTGCAGATCCTCCAATCTATCGACGCAGGTGCGGCGCTATTATTTGTTGGCGTTATCGTTGCACGGCCGCCTGGGACCAGAGAGCGAGGCACATGTGCGCGGAGCAGTCGATCTCCAAAGGCAATATATCTCATTTGGCCATGTTGACGCAGTAAGTCTTTCCATGTCCAGTCATATATCTTGACTCGCGACCGAGCATAGTTCCGACCTGACCCAATGGATAAAAGCCCATATCGCTCAACGGTTCGAGCGGCATCTTCAGCAGGGTATCTCACATCCCAACTCAGATCCGTTCTCGCCCAGTCTACGTCGACGAACTGTGCTAGAGAGGATACAGTACACAAAGAGAGTTGTGATACTGATGGCATAAAAACACTATATGAAGCATTGCTGAGGCAGATGTCGAGCCTTACCAAAGCCGAAGCTGTGTCACCAAGCCCTCACAGATCCATGCAGGAACGTGGCGGGACCTGCATAACGGCTCGGCATCATGACTGTAATCGCGTTCGGATCCAAGCATATAGATTTGCTTGCATCCGCCTCCTCTGGACCTCAGGCGATGGAATAGAGCAACGCGACCTATTTCTGCGCATCCATAACCCTTCAGCAGTCCCCTTCAACACCCTGAACGCAACACTGCCACCATACATGTCCTGCCCCAACCGACTCTCAAGGCATGCAAGTATCGAGGATATCAGCCTTCATCGTCTCCGTGGTCAAGACCTGGCAGATCCGGATCCTAAACGAACGCGGTGACATAAACCCGAAACTTCGTCACCTTCGTCATCTGGACCGCCCTCGAAACCGACCTCGTAATGCTCGTCGCCTCAATAACCACCAACAAACGTCTTTTCACACGCGCCAAACGCCGCAGCTCCATGTACGACCATGAGATGTACGGCGATGGCGGCACCGGACCAAGCGCTTGGAAGCGGAAAGTCACATCCCTCCAAGGAGTGCGCCGTTTTTCCAGCACAATCAGCGAAGAAGGAATCCGGCAGGACCAGCAGAACCAGGAGCGGCGTGCTATAAGCGGCGTGTGAGCCACCGTCAATGTCGAAGTGACGAGTTCCAGGGAACCGATGAACAATGCTGCTGCTGCTGCTGCTGCTGCTGCGAAAAGAGTCGTGCAAAGATAGTAATGATCAATGCCATGTAGAACAAGAAATGAAACGAAATGCCACAAGAAAATAATGGCCAAAGTCACGAAAGCGGCCGCAGCCCTCTCTTCGCAAGACTATACAACACGTACGTCTCTCCTTTCCTTTTCCCTTCCCGTCCTCTCCTCTCATCTTCTCAGGTCGTTCTGTGTGTATGCCATCCTCCCACCAGCTTGAACACAGTCATGTAACGTCGTGTTGTACCCTTCCCTTAGTTCTTATCAGGTCATTTCACCCCTTTCCTGTTTCTATGCAATATCAACACGTGCCCAAAAGCGACCCGCCTTCGAAGTGTATATGCAAGAAAGCTCAAAGTCAAGCCACTCTACGCGCCAGCGCCATTGGTTATGCCATGCGTCTCTTCTGCCATCTCATTCATTACCCTGCCATCCCTACGCTCTGAGGAATCGCACAACTCCGACAAGCATCGTCGTCTGCGCCTCATCTGCCGCTCTCTACGCGCTACGAGGTTGCTCAGGCTTGCCATCGACTTTGCCCGCCTCGCGCATGGCATCAATGAACTCGTCTTCCGTGCCGAGATGCCATCTATTCTCATTACACCACCCAATATTCCTCAAAATCTCCTCTCTCGAGCCGTAGAGTTTGCTCTCGAGTTTACCGAGAACTGCGACTGCAGCTCGGATCAGAGCCCTATCACCCTCGAAAACAAAGACATCCCAGATTCTGCTAACGTGTTCGTGGGACATGTTGTAAGCGAAAAGGCATCGGAAGATTGGATCCAGGAATTCTTCCGATTTGAGGCCGACAATGGGGTTCGTGAGGTGATCATGGAGTTTGGTGTATTTGTATTTCAGCGTGCTGAGAGTCAGATCGTAAGCTCGTGCCATTGCGACTTTGTCGTGAACTAGGAAAGCCAAAGGGACTGGTCGGTTGAGCATGTTGGCGAGGAAGACGAAGGCCTCGGCTGGCTGCAGGAGAAGGCACACGATGCCTGCGACAAGGTGCGTCCCGTAGACGTAGCCAACGTCGCTGCGATACATCGCGTAGGCCTTCAGCACGTTCGTCAGAGACTGGTGAAGTGCTTCGCCATGCTGGTACATGTGAAGCTCCGGAAAGACGTTCGGCACATCTCTTGCAATCGCATTGAGCCAGGCTGCCTCTTTGCTGTGGGCTCGTTCCTCGTCTGGTATGTCTCCGACCGTCTCTTCCAGGTCATGCGCACGCGCCAGCGCTGCTTCAAAAGAAGTAGCGGAGAGCTCCAACTCATTTCCAATCGCTTTGGACCAGACTTCTCCGCGGCTCCTAGGTGTGACACCTCGCCACCACAGTTCACGTGTTCGCGGCTCTTTCACAACGACATCCCAATTTGGCAACACATGCTGATCCCAAATGCGTGCTATGCTGCTATGTGTCTCAACGCGTGTCTCCTTGTGCTCTTGCTCCCTCAGTAGTCTCTTTTTCTCTGCCTCTGCTGCGCGTGCCATCATATGCTGAAACTCCTTCAAATGTCTTGCTTCTTCTTTCTGGCACTTCGGTGGAAGCCACGAAGGCCTTGTCCTGGTCAGCACAGCTTCCTTCTCTTTGCTGATCGGCAAAGGGTCGATCATGATATTGCCTTTCTGCAAGGGCGGCACAGATGGCAGTATCGTCGTTGCGGAGGGAATGTCGTAAATGTTGGTCTTCGCTCGTGTCTTCGCCATGCTCGGTCTCGGCGGACTGCTCGAAGGTGTATTTGACGCAGAATGCCTCTGCTCTATTGACAGCTTGTCGGCGTACTCCTCCAATGCGTGTGATAACTGCTTCGCCTCCTCGTTCAGGTCCTCCGTCCACGACTTGCTCCTATGCTTGCGGCCGAACGGGTCTGCTGGAAAAGCGGAGATTGTTGCGCTATGCGGCATCATTGGCGGTCGTCCATTTCGTGGTGAACGCGGTGAATTGTATATTGATCGCGCGGATGATCGTTTCGCTTGTTTCGGGATATTCGCGGAGTGTAGGTTAGCATAAGACGGTCTGCGGTGCGGACTAGGCGTCGTTGACCGCAAAGCGGTGGTGCTAGGTGATTTCGATGTGCTGTACTGCCCTGGCATAGGCGAGATTGGCACATTCTCGAGGATCGCGTCGTCGGGCACGTCTTCGTCTTCGTCGTTGTATTCGGCTTCCAGCTCTTTCACAGACTTGCGCGAAGGCTGCCAAGAAGGTCTCCTAAGAACGCCGTTGTTCTCCTTGGGCGACTCATATGATGCTTTCGGCGTGGCGCTGGCAAGGGACTGTGGTGACACAGAGCCATCGGACTTCATGTACGGCTTGTTTGGCGAGGGAGATCGCGATGACATGCGTTGCGGGTGATGGCGGAGGAAGGGTGAAATGGGGCTTGTCACTGCGCGCTGCATGCTCCGTCCATTCGGTAAATTGAGTGATTGATCGCTGAGGGCACCATTGACGGGTCCCTGCAGACTGGGGTACTTCTGCCTCATCCCGTTCGGCAGCGCTCTTATCGGTGGAGACATTCCGCCGCTTCTGCTTCGCGGCATCGTCCGCGTGTCATTCGTGGTGATTGACCTGGGCGGCGGTCTCCTCAACGTCGGTCTGCTCGCCGGTGGCTGGTTGCAGTCTTCGCCAGAATCGCGTTCTCCATCCTCAAGCACAACGTCCTCGAAGTGTCCATTCTTCGAAGGCAACGCGGCATCTGACAGCTCGTCGTCTGAATTGATTGACGACGAACTCTTCGAACTCTTCGAATAACTCAGCTCCGGCGGGGACGAAGGTAACGATGCCTCGTGAACACTCTCCATGCTCGCCATGGCCATTGACTTCAGTGTCTCCACTGGCAAGCTCATGCTCCGGATCCCCCTGCCACCGCTCAACACCACGCTCGGAGGCAAGCTGACCCCAAGACCTTCTACCAATCCAACTCTGCCTTCACTATGCAACTCATTCACAACAGAAGAGATTGTGCTCCTCTCCAACGGCATTGGCTTCCGTTCGTTGCTTAAAGCTCGTAAGAATTCATGTTCGAAATGGATATCGTCAGGCTGCTCTTCCGGAATCACCGCATTGAAGAAGAGGGAGGTAGTTATCGTGGTGTGGGAGGAGGCGGTTCCGTTGTTGTGTTGTCGAGCAAGAAGGCAGTCGTTGACAAAAGTTGGGTGTTCCGACCTGCAGTGCTTGCAGGGGTGTTCAGTCGAGCAGGCCATGTCCGCCATGATGCCTGCTTCTTTCCCAATAAATTAGCGCGTCAATCCTGGGAACGCCGGCGATCCGCGAGGTGACCAATCAATGCCAGTCTCTCCCAATGCAGCGATATCAAGATATTTCGTTCGACGAACAGACCACCAGGTGTAACATGTCCCCAATGGATAAGAATCGATGGATTGATGTCGTCCCCCAGATCTACTGTACGGAATGCTGTCGTCACTCGTCTTCCACACAGTGCAGCAACCAGGAACTAAGTGGCTAGTCATTAAGAAACCCGCCACGCGACTGATACCCAGCTAATAAAGATTGAAGCGTTAAGCGACCGCAGCGACCGTTGGAGGCGTCAGGGCGCACGTTAGGTAAAACGATGGTTGACGTCTTCGACGTGTGAGGCGGCGTTCAAGCTTTTCGAACACCAACCGCCGACGACAACGTGTGAAAATTGATTGATGAAGACCGGGAAAAGCGCCTGGATACAACTTGTTTGCATCTTGCATCGGAGCTGGAGACTTCCGTGGGGTGGAGCTCTCAACAAGAGCCTCAAATCGACGATCAGACGCGTGGGGACACCTTTCACGTGTTGCCGCGTAGGAAGATTCAAGCGCTGCAGCAAGATGATGAGAGGCGTCAGTTGAGCTTTTCATCCCCCATTTCCTTGGTCAGCAGTAACGCGCAATCGTAGCTGCAATATCCCATCACCACGGCCTTTGTCCAACATCTCCAAGCAGTTCAGACCAATAAGTAGTGTCCCTCTCGCGACGAACCGCCCAAATCCCAGTCGGAACCATATCTACAGGCGCTTCCAGAACACCTTATCCTTGCACCGCGCGACCAGTTGCACGGCCAAGCAATTTCCGCTCTCGACCGGTCACGCGCAACCCCAGCACCTGTTCCTGAAGCCGGTGCAATACTTGCCCATGCCTCGTCTGCCGCCTGCGAAACACTGCGATGAAAGCACTGCATGCGAGCCTGCGTCGTGTAAAAGGCTTCGTTAGCGTTGCTGTGAGATGTTGAGGCGCGAGGGCAGAAACATGACAGACCGGGAGCGTGCAGGTGAAACAAGTTGCCAGCTCTGCGAAGCTCGTGCAGAGCCGCCGTCGCCGCGGGGGTGAGGGCTTGGAAGAACCATCATTCCGGTTGATAGCCGAACTGAGACACTTTTTGTCCGCGACGACGAAAGAAGGCGGCGAGATGAATTTCAATTGCAAGGACTTACCATTGTGCTTGGATGTTTGTTACGCTGCATTCGTATGGCAGCACGTCTTTGCTTGCGCGTTTGCGACGCCGCATGAGGACGCAAGCCAGCTTGATTGCATCGTCCAGAGCTCCTGTGGGAACAACGAGTCAGCGAACTGGTTCACCTCGAAGCTCCACTGCGAACAATCATGTGCACGTCCAACGCAAGCGCGAGCGAGGATCGTGCGCTAGAACCACTCTCGCGTTCTGTCTGCCGTGAAAACACGACGTCCACCATCATAGAATGATGACTTACTGATGATCAGACTGTCTGACGGCTGCTTCGCGGGCGGAAGCGATCGGACGTAGTGATAGCTCTTCTGCGCTACTTGCGTGAAGCTGTGAAACAGATTCGAAAGCACCGTCTCGATCGAGTTGTATGAGGTTGACAAGAGCATAGCGTGCATCTGTAGCTTCAATGCGCTGGCAAGCAAGTCAGTCATGTAACCACCTCAACAACACGGAACGACTTACCTCAAGGTCTTTCGGTAGAATGATTGGCCTGGTAGCTTTGAATACTCGATCGTGACCGAGTCCGCGATGTCTGTGCATGGTCAGTCAAAGATGCGACATGGGCAACGATATACTCACTGCTCTTCTGCCTTCTCTCCTCGTCTTTTGCTATATCCAGAGTAGCAGCGTTGATTGCCATACCGCAGTACGGAAAGACAGCATCGTTGCTGGCCGTTGGAACCTGCACCCCATCAATTTCGACTTCGAAGTTGACTCGACTCTTGTCCAGCTTCACGTTGATTCCGAATTGGGGTATACCAGCGTGCATGGTCTGCATGAATTTCACAGCCGTCTCCCGCTTGGTGCTGATGATCATGAAGTCGTCAATTAGGCGCAGCAGGACGCTATTGCCATCGTGGACAAAGCCTAGCACCTCACGCTCGAGCTCGGCGTAGAAGTAGCTGCACAGCAGGCTGGAAACGTTTGAGCCTTGCGGAATGCCTTCTCTCTGTCGATAGAATCGGCGACCTATCTTGATCAAGTTCATCCCGATGTGCTCGGATAGGAGGTCTAGCAGTTCATTGCGGCTCTCGCGGTGCTGAACAATGCCGTTGATATATGTCGTCCTGCTGCGGCCTTCCGCTGTATCGGCTGCAACCTCTGCATCGAAGTCGAATAGTGTTCGTCCAGCACTCGCTTTGGTCAGGAACTTCCAAGAAGGTTTCGCGCCAAATCCTGGTGTCTGCTTATTATGGCTGCCGAGCAACTTCGCTCTGGAGTATTTTGCCACATGATACTGGTCAGCGTTCATGATAGTGTCGACGAGCTGCAACAGCCTCTTCTGAGGAATGGTGTCGAAGCAAGCTTGTACATCGACCTTTGCGAAATAGAGCCGTTGTCCAAGCTCCCCCTTCTGCTGCAGCAAATGCCGATACGCCTGCAAACGAGGGTAGATATCATCCACCGAAAAGAGAGCGGAGCCCAGTAAACCAGGCTTGGTCTGTTTCTCGTAGTTCAATACCGCAAAAGCGGGTGTTAGAATACTGTTGACGCTTCTGCCGAGTACTGCCTGACCCCGATATAGCTTCTGAGTTCTGCGTCTCAAGTTGATGATAGGCCGCATGCCATTCTCCTTGGGCAAGAGTCGAACATAGCTGACTCCAAGGGACCGCGTCTTCATCGTACGCTTGACGACAGCCAGATCCTGCTCTTCGAGCAGGGCCATCCTCAACGACGCCAGGGCCGGCTTCGACATATGCGTCCAGACATCGTGGCGGAAGTAGAAGAGTTGGTTGCGCTGTACATTGGATTCCGTGACGTGAAAGTTACTTCGTATCAAGGGAATGAGGAAAGAGTCGAAAGTCCAGTAGAGGAGTTCAGCCATCAGCTCGCAGCGTTTCGCGAGGTCAGTCCGACTGAGCTTCTGACTCTGTACAGCATGCTCGGTGGCGAGCCATTGAATCTCTGCCAACTTTATGCTTTGGAGCACGTCGTGTAAGCTAAGACTCTCGTAGCGACGTAGGCGAACGAATAAGTCAACGTTTCGATGCAAGACGCCGATATTGTGAGCACGAACTTTGCCATCGCCCCAGAGGTTTGGAGGCAATACTTTGCTTACAATCACTCGACAGAAGGCTGAAACCCGAGACGTGGACGAGGCCTGCTGCAGGGACGATTTGCCTTTTATCGTATCTCCTGCGGGTCGAGGACAGTAGTGTTCCAACAGAGCATCGTAGGCGCAAGTAGAATGTCGCTTGCGTAGACTTTGAGTGAAATGAGGCAGCATTCCTCTCAGTCGCCGTGGAAGATGGGTGCGAGTTCTATCATGTTGTTTTCCTGCTCGGCACAATTGTCGGCCTATCTCCTGTTCGCGCAGAGTATAGTCCTTGAATGGCTGAGCAGTATCTAGTGATGTCACCGAAGATCCAAGTACATTGTGTAGGCCGAACTGCGCTGGAAAGATATACTTGATGATGTGGGTGGTCTGTTCGGAATCGTCGACATCTCGGTAGCGGTTGAGGACGTGGACTGGGGTGAGGCCAAATCGAATTCCACCGCTGGCAGTTCCCTCAGGTCTAGCATAAAGCATGCGACTTCGTACAAAGCGAATGTCGGATAGGCCTCGTCTCGGTGGCGCTCGAGCAGAATCCGTCCTTGGTGGAGCCGCTGGATTTGTCACCGGCACTGCTGGGATGCTGCGAATGAGCTCGAGTTCAGACAGAGGCACGCCACTGAGCTGCACCATATTACTACTGTCGGCAGCAGTTGTGAAGATGGCGTGATCGACAAGGAGATCGGTCATGACCCGGGCGGCCACAGTGCCCAGCAGATCTGGGAGGACGTTCCAAGGATGCAGGCGCAGTTTCTCGACATGTTCGTTGATGCCTGTCGAATAGACTCCAGGAATCCCAGGCACAACTTCCGGAGAGAGGCCATGATTGTGCTCAGTGATGTAGCGCTGGAAGTTATGACATAAGATGTGCTTCGGCCTTCCGCTTCCTGTGTGTCTGCGGAAGAGGATCCATACTGCAAAATCGATAATCTGCTTGTCGTTAGTAAAGCGGCCACACGAGCCACAACAGTATATTGAAGTAAGCAATAGAGATAGTGCAGCACCACCTACCTCATTCTGCTTGAATAGGCCAGGTGTCAGGCTGACTGTAGTGTCCGAGGCCGTGAGCTGTTGTGTGAACAGCGTCAGGTCTTCCTCGATGAAGCTGCTCTCATCGATATCCACAGGCTGAAATGAGCCTACTAGCGTATTGTCGAGGAGGTCTGCGACTTGGACGTCGGCGTGCACTGCAGTGCTAGAATCACGTCCATATTGCTGCAGTCCTCGGCGTGCCTTCTTGGAGAGACGCGACGCGAGGAACTGCCGCAATGTTACGACTTCCGGGTAGTATCGCTTCAACAATGGCTGCGAAGGAAAGCTGACGGCCTTCTCTAGCTTCTGTCGTTTGTCGACATGATGGTATGCTCTGGACTTTCGTTTGCGCTTCATGACAGAGCGTCGATGCTACAGCGAAGTTGTTGTCTCTTATTGCGTGAACTTCACGCGCAGTCGCGAATCCTTGTGTTCGCGCCACAGCGCGTGAGCACGTGATGCACATTTCGCAACCTTTCTCGCTGTTCTCTTCCTCTTCGGGAACCATCCTTCTTCCCTAAAACAACATGAACAACATCGCCAGACGTCCTCCCATCATTTTCCAAGCTTAACAGATCTTGCTCGCATCGATGGCCGCATGGAGATACCTGAAGGTCCGAACTGCCGAGCATTAATAAAGCCGGCATCCTGTCTGGCTGGCCACTGGCTGCTCATCGCTGTTGTGTACCCCACTCCTGGCACAGGACGTGTAGCCATAACGCAGGTACTGTGGCCGGTTTACGTCATTATGGTCTTGTGAAGGAGCGAAATTGAATGGAGGGCTTGCCACAGCACAGCGAGGCGGAGCGCTTGACGATCCCTCGTACATTAACCCCATACAAGGTTATGTCCAGGAAATTTACCAGGTGGGGCTTTCTTTTTGCTGATTGTCAGACAAAGATGTTCAGGCATTCTAAGCATATACTCCGGGGACTCACTCATACAAGGATTACACCGATATCGACCAGGACAATGGCTTCAGCCAGCACCGTACAGCTCCAAGCCGGCCAGAACCCTGTCTACTACCGTGATGGTATCTCGACTGAGGCAACGAAGAAGGTGTCTGAACTGTTGCAGGAGAACCACGACAAGTTTCACATCTTCTTCAATGCTGACGGTTTCCACAACCATATAGCACATCAGATGCTTACCATGTGGGCACTCAAGGCATCGCCTGATCAGCTACAGCGTGAGTACAACAGCAACAGCTCCTATCAGAGACCTGCCAAGAAGCCAGATTTCAAGATCCTGCGCGATCTGTCCAACCCAGAGGCTTTCATCAAGCACCTTGGACCCGAGGAGCACTACAGCGACTTCCTGGAGTTCTTTCAGGCAGAGATTGAAAAGACTAGCTGGCAGGATGTCGTCAACAAGTATCTCTTTGCCGGCGATGAGCGAGCCGAGACGATGTTGGTACGCATGTATGCTGGCTTCCTACATCCTATCATTCACCTAGGATTTGGCATTGAATTTCAGCAGCCAGCAATCATTGCGGAAGGTCTTGCCCAGGCAGCATGCCACGATGACTGGATAGGCCGGCTTTTGTTGCCGGCGGAGAAGGCTGCCAAAGACAGAAAAGATGGAGGCTCGAAAAGCATTGCTCAGCTTCTTGATGAGATTTACGACGACTCAGCACTTAACGAGGCTGCGCGCTGGTCTGACGGCAACAAAATTCGGGATGGTATCCTTGCACGTGCTGGAGACCGCATGATTGATTATGCGTCCCAGGTCCGTGTCAAACCCGAAGAGCTGCAGGAGGCGACAGCTGAAATGACCAACGCCGTGGCATACTACACCGGTGGAGCCCAAAGACCTGACAAAGCAGTCAAGTTTGACTTTTACTACATGCACTGCATGAACAGCTCTATCTTCTTTGCCTCCTTCTTGGAGCAAGACTGGCTGAGCGATGCCAACAAAGTACGGCTCCTTGAGTGGAAGATCCGTCTAGATCTCGCAATGTATGCTTCACGAAAGAATCCTGAGATCCGTCTCCAGGACATCAGAGACTACCACCCAAAGAAGCCGTCCGACTGGGACGCTGTGCAGGACAGAGTCGTGTCTATCGCTGACGATGGCCACGCTTCCAAATTGGTGAGAGCTATCGCGAACGGTGGCAGCATCTGCAAGCCATACGAAGACAAGGAAGGATTCAGATTGAAAGGCAACGATTGGCTTAACCTCGCGCACATGGCCATTGACTCGGTCGAGCTCCCGGGTGACCATTGGATCAGATCGGCAGGTTTCGACGAAGCGTGGGAGAATGTTCCATTGCGCGCCAATCTTTGAATTATGTTGATGTAAAGTCCTACCTCAATCAGACCGACTCAGCCCCTGTATGCTGTGTCTGCAGCTCAAGGTGTTCTCCATGTTGATGTGCCGGTGGCGGTAATTGCATTGCAGGTCCATACGTTCGTGTCCAGTCCAGCAGCCGCTCATGGAAGAAGAATATCAGGATCGCACACGCCATCAGCACCCACTCCAGTGCAGCCATCGTGCCAAATGCTGCTGGCATGCCGTCTCTTGCGATCCATGGGATGCAATAGAAGCTGCAGATGACCCCAATGATGTTCCGGATGATGAACAGACTGACCAGTGCTTCACTTGCCAGATCTCCGAAGCAGTCGACAACGTAGGTGATGCCAATATTGGCAATGGCAGCGAAGCCAAATGAGTGTATGGCATAGCCGAAAGCCGGACCAACCCAGAGCATCGTCTTCGCGACGCACACACCGTAGACGATGAGCCCGACTGGACATATCGGAGCCCAGAAAGCCAGAGCCTGCATTCGGTATTGGGGAGGTCGTTCTGCCAGGCCCTGCTTCTGCTGCGCTTTCGCAGCAAGTCGATCCGCGAAAGCACCACCCAGCCTTCCCGCCAAGATAGCTCCAATCCAACCCGCAATCTGGAACACCCCAACCAACCCAAGCCTCCAACGATACTTACCGTCCTGCACCGCCGGCCTCGTAAAAACCTGTCCCGCCGTAATCTGAATAATGATCGTCCACCCAACAATAACCCCAATTAAACAACTCGCCCAAATCACCTGCACATACGCTGTCATCCCCACAGTATTCCTCAGCGTCTGCACAACCACTTGGCCAGCACTCTTCTCCCTTTCCCTTCCCACCCCAACACCCCACCACTCTCGGTTGTTTCTCCTCCTCGGAACCTCCCCATCCCCCCACACCCCTCTCTCCGTTCTGTACGTCGTCTCCCTCACTCCAAAAAACACAGCAACAAAACACCCCCCAAACGCACACGCCAACCACCCAGGCGTCCACCTCCATCCATGCCGCTCCACAACCCACGCATTGATCAGCGGACCCAGAAAGATGCCCGACGCCAAAGCTGCCGAGAAATACATCAAATTCGTCGCCTTCCTCTTCCCCTCCCACAAATCCTCCACAACGCTCGGGACCGTAGCGTCCGCAGCCGCAGCTCCCAGCCCACTGATCATCCTACTCGCTAGCAGACTTGCGTAGGTCTTCGCGTAGCAGGACGAGATATTCGTTATGATCAACACGATAATCGCCATGAGATACACTGGCCGTTTCCCAAGGATTCGCATGACAGGGACCCAAATGAGGTTTCCTAGGCCGAAGGTCAGGACATTCAACGCCGTCAATGCCGTGGCTTGCGTGGCGGAAATGTGGAAGATTTGAATCAGGGGAACGGTGGCGACGGTGAAGGCTGAGGCGTTGATGTTAGCGAGGAAGGAGAAGAGGCAGATGAGGCCGTAGGTGAGTTTTTTGGTGGAGGGGGGCCAGTTTTGGGGGTCGTTGGGGTCGTTGGAGCGGAGCGGGGATTCGGTGGTGAGGTGGTGGTCTGGAGCAACTAGGAGTCAGTGACAGGGAAATAAGGGAGAGCGGAGAAGGGGACGTACCGGGGGAGGGACTATGATCCTTTCCAAAGGTTGAAAGCCACGTTGAGGGATCGCGAATGCTGAAGTGGGAGAAGTGTTGAGAGAAACGTTCTTTGCGGGACATTCTGCGGCCTCGCCGTTCGTCGGGGGTGGGGCTTCGTGCTGTGGGGTCATTGTGGTCCACGCCTGATTGAAAGGATACTCTGTTGCCCTCCAGAGCTGCCATTGCGTCGCTGTTGACATTACGCTGGGATATGGAGTCATCCTGGCTTTGAGACCTTGTCTCCGAATTCAGACGTTGAGCTTCAAGCTCCCTACAGTCTGACGCACTCTCCGTTGGGTCCCCATCGCCGTGTCTGGGAGCTGGTTCTTGTCGGAGCTGCGGAAATGGCAAAGGTATTTCGTGGAAATGATCTTCCAATCCTCTGTAGTTCGAAGGACTTTCCATCAGATAGTCGCCAACACGTCTGAGGTCGGACCATCGTTGGCCTGACGGTCCGGAGCTGTAAAAATGATCGTCCATACTGCAGACGTGTGTAGCTAGGAGTGGGTGAAGAACTTCGTCTGTGAGAGGCTGACAGGAACATCATACAAGTCCGATCGATCTGCCAGCCAAGCAGCCGGGACATACCATCATTGCTCACAGCATTCACTGGAGAGTTTGTAGCGCAAACATGTCGCAAGATCTAAACATAATACGATTAGATCTTGGAACAAACATTCACTCGGCCATACCTATGACGAGGCCTGCGCCAGCGGCTGCGCTCTCAAAGCTCTCTCAACTTCGGCCTTCGCATCATATCCATATAGCCAAGGCTGCACCTCCGGGCACTGCCACCTCGATGGGAACTTGCAACCGATCTTTTTGCCCAGCTTCGTCAGCATGAGCTCATCACGCTTTGCTTGTTCGTCTCCGTCAGGCATGTGGAAATCTTTCCTTTGCGCAAACGTTTCACGGACGATCGCCTCGCCTCTCTTCTTTCTTAGTTGCTCGTACGGTTTGAGTGCTGCCGGCAGCTGGGACTGCGATTCTATAGCTGGGAGGATGTTTCCAAGAACAGCGCCGTCTTCGATCGCGCTGTTGGCGCCTTGGGCGAGGTATGGGAGCATGGAATGACACGCATCGCCAAAGAAGACGAAGTTCGACTTTGGGCTGATCCAGCTGTCAAGCTCGGCGCGATGCATCAGCTTCCACTTTTCGACGGATTTGACTTCGTCGAGGAAACAGTTCAGCATTGGATCTCATTGGTCAAAGATTGCTCGCATTTCCTCCAGCGAGCCTAATACCTTGGAGATATCGGGCGGTAGGTTGTCTGGAACTATGAGGACCATGTTGATCGTCTCGCCCTCCCGAACAGAGTACGCGACTACGTGTGCTTCGGGTCCGATCCAGAACTGGCATGTAGGTTGTGCTATCCAGTCTTTCACTTCCCGACCCTTCACTCCATCGACGTTCAGTACGATGCGGTAGGCGAGGTCAACTGTCGGTATTGGAGCATCTTCTTCAAGGTCCTTCGATACGAGAAATCGTTATCGGCACTTCGACCAGAGGCCATCTGCGCCCACGACGAGGTCTGCTCCGAGAGTTTCTCTACTGGCGAGCCGCAGTGTTGCCTGATCGAAGTCGTTATCCTCGACTCTTGACCCTAAATTTACCTCACCTCAACGCCCAGCTCTTTCGCTCGCGTTGCCAGTGCTCGCTGCACATCAACTCTGTGCAGATCCCAGAACGGCGCGTTGTACTTCGTCTTCATCTCAACGTTGAAGTCGTCCGTCCTCGACAGCACCTTGCCATCTGACCATCGTCGTACTTGTAGTAGGGTGGGCTCGGCCGCTGTTCGTCTCAGATCTTCGAGAAGTCGTACTGCTGGAGAACTTTGCAGCCATTTGGCGTGACCTGAAAGCCGGCACCTACCTGTCGTCTCGTTCAGAGGGTGACAGGAATCAGCTCTGGCTAGCACCAACCTCTGCCAGCTCTCTGGCGCCTTCCAGTACTACTACATGGTGACCAGCAAGAGCACAGGCTACAGCAGCACTCAAGCCTGCCATGCCGGCTCCAACGATCTTGATATCGAGCGGTGATGCATGAATCTTTGGGCCTGCCATTGGGGACGAAGAATGTTCGGAGTTGGGAACGTGATACAAAGCCGTCATTATAGGGCAGCTACATATATAGCAGCAGCAGCTCCGGGACCCCTTCTGGCCAGACTTCTGACACGATGACCTGGATCGCATCGCATGTGAGTACCGAGATGCTTGCCTTTGCCTCGCAGGAAACTGTGGACTCTGCAGAGCCGGGCGGAGGAGACCCCTGCACCAGCGATTAGAACGCTTGCAAGAATACCGTGTGCAAGCTCGGATTT